>PDHQ01000046.1:3118-54227 GCA_003339415.1 Ophiocordyceps camponoti-saundersi (nom. inval.)
CCCCCCCCCTTTTTTTTTTGTTTTCCCGCATGACGGCATCTCCCTCCACCTCCCCCCACACACACACCCGCCCACGCACACATTCACGCACACACGCACGCCTCCCCCTACCACAGTAATACCCGCCTTCTTTTCGCCCCTCCCTCCCTGTTTTTTTAGTTGTGCGGGAGATTGCCAGTGCCCAGTGGGCGGTGCTACATACCCAGTTCCTACCTGCTGTTCGACTCTGACTTGGTTGACTATTTATACATATATTGATGGAATGTGTAAAATATGCATGTACGAATAGAGAGGCATGTGCATGCATTGTTAACAATTGTGTATGTCTGTACTTATGTACATAGGTACATACACATGTAGCGTGTATCCGCACAGTCGCGTCGCACAATGGAGGCCATCTTCTCTTCGGTACCTGGGCCGCTTTACGAGAAGCTTAAGATTTTGATTTAGTGTGGAAAAGGGGGCGCCGCGCCATGGGAAGCTTGCTTACGGATACACTGACAGGTACTGGATAAGCTTTCCCACCTTTTTTTATTCATTGGACAGCCGTTTACTCCGTACAGCCGTGCGTGTATATATGTACATAGGCTGTAGGCTGTAATCCGTACTCCGTAGGCTGTAGCCTGTATGTAGCATCATCCCACACGCTCACCTGAGCCGGCCGGCACACACCAGATAGCAGAAAGGTACCTCGTACATATATACTTATCAGATAAGGAGGAGGCGTGCAAATTGCATTAATTAATATACTTACCCTCCTAAAACGGAGGGAATTATCGTTATCTTTATATAAGTAATAAGAACCTTCCGTATCGGCCTCTTATACCGTAATACCCTTATAAATAAGCCTTTATTCCTATATCTTATATATTACCTTAAATATAGCCCTTTTCCTAATAGAAATTCCGTTTCCTAAGTTACGGAGCTATTATTATAATAACCGTACGCCTTAAAAGATAATAAAATATACGCCTAACTTACCCTTATCTTAGCCTTTTAATATACCCTTATAAGCGCTATATATACTGCTTTTTATATTAGGTAAGTAATATTTACTTTTTAAAAAATATAATTAAAGTTTTTTATAATAGTTAAAAAAGGAGTTAAAGGTTAAATAGCGGTAAGGTATATAAGTTAGTTTATTTAGCTTAAAAAATATTAGATAATAGTTAAGCGGTTATTCTTATAGCTAAGCTTTTAATAAAGCTAAGTTTAATTCCTAATACCTCCTTAGTATATATTTTCGGGAATTATTATATAAGGGAGGCTTTTAATTAAGTAGCTTAGTTACCTAGCTATAATAAAAGGATTAAGGGCCCTTTTATTATAGTAAAATAGCTAAATTACCTAGCTAGGGGTTTTCCTTAATTAGTCTTATTAGTAGTATTTTTAAGTATTATTAATTTTTTATTTTTTTTTATATATTTTAATAAGTTTACTATATTACCTTAATAATAAAGAAACTAATAGATAAGTTAAAATAATTAAAAAGGAAAAGTTTATAAAGAAAATAAAAATATTATAATTAAAAGTTTATAATATTTTAAGGTAATTTTCCTAATTAGAATAGATAATAAAAAAGATAACCTTAAGATAAGGGTATTATTTAACCGATAAGAAAATAATTATAATAGCGATTAGGGAGTAATAAAATAAAGTTACTATTTAATTTTAGTAAAAATTAGTTTAGTAATAAGGAAATAATAATAATTTAAAGTAACGCTTAAGTTATAATTAATAAAATTAATTACGGATATATAAGTCCGGATTTAATATATAAAACTAAAAAAGATAAGTATAATTACTTATATAAATAGGCTTTTTAAAAGGTATTTTCTTCCCTTTAAGCCTTAATTAATAAGTTAATTAAGAGGTATTTTTTTCCCTCTAATTTTTTAAATTTATATATAGCTTCGTAAGCTTAATTTCTCTTTAAAAAGTATAGAATTTCTCCTTTTAGAGGAGCTTAATTAGTTTATCCGCTATTATACTAGAAATTTCTATCTAGCCGATTTTTATATAGCTTAACTATATTTCCTACTATAGCTAATAAAAATATATATTTATATATAAAAGCTTAGTTTTTAACCTTATATTCTTTTTAGTAATTAACTTAATAGTTTATAAGTTATTATAATATATTATAATATCTTCTAATAGCTTAAATTAAACTTATTTATATAGCCTCTTAAAAGCTTAGATTTCTTTTATAATATATAATAAGGCTAGGAATTTAGCTTTTATTAAGGAAATCGTTACTATATCTTATTTCCTAAATTTAAAAATAACTATACTTTTAAAAACTTAGATAATAAAGCCTTTAGTGCTCTTTTAGTTATAGTTATCCTCGAATAAAGCGTTAGATATAGCTATAATAATTAAATTATTATTATTATAGCTAATTAAGAAGTCCTAAATATTACGAAAAAATTCTATAATATAAATTATAAATTATATATATTAAAAACTAAGATTAATAAAGCTTTATATAAGTTAGCTAATAATAAATATAATATTAGCTTATATAATAATAATAGCGTATATTAAGCTTCCGATAATAGCTTAATATTACTTAATCTTTTCTTTTATTACTTACCCCTTAAAAGGGGGGATCTTCTTAAGCGTTATTAGCTAAGGCTAAGTTTTCTTTACTAGGAGCTTTTTAAATTTTATTATAACTTTTTAAATATAAGACTTTTAATTTAAGAATAAACGCCGATTAGCCCTATCCCTAATAATTTTAATATTTAGGAACTAATAAAAGTTCCCTAAATTTTTAATTTAAAAAGCTTTCTTAATAGCTTATTAAAACTTAATATATTTATCTATTTAATCTTTCTTAAATAAAGTTATAAGATTATTAATATAAAAGAAAATAATAATCTTCTTATTTATTATAATATAAAAGTTTTCCGAAACGGTCCTATAATTTTAGTTTTTTAGCTAGGCTATAAGTAATTTATATTAAAAGAGAGGGGATTATTAAAAGCTATAAAAAGCTTTTTTTAACTTTTAGGCCTAGCCTAGCTTATTAAAGCTAAGAGGTATCTTATAATATACCTCTTCGTTAAGGTTATTATTATAAAATATATTTACGAAATTATATTAATAAGCCTTAAAGTTAAAGTATATTATAAAAGCTATAAGGAGCCTAAATATATATATTATTAGCATATAAGTATAAATAAATAATTTATTTAGCGGTTATTCGTTTTTATATATAATAATATAAGCTTTATACTTTTAAAAAAAGCCTTATAAGTTAAACTTATAAATAAAGACCTATTTAAGATTAATTAACCGCTCGGCGCTATCCTTAAGGTATAGTAGCTATTAAAATCTTTTTAATAATTTTATAATCTTTTATCCTTATTAACTTAACTTTTATAGCTTTTAGCTATTATACTTTATTAGGCTTACTATAAGCCCTTTTATATATAAAAAAGGGCTCCGATAAATAGTCCTAATAAAGCTTATCTATAAAAGCTTAAGAGAGGATAAAGGCCGAATTCTCTATCTAATTAAGGGAGTTAAGGGTAAGAGGCGTATAAAAAAATATTTCCGCCTTTTTTACTAAAAAATCTATAAATTTAGCGCTAAGATAACTATTATCCCGCTCTTTAACGCTAGATTAATTAGAAAGGCCGGAAAACGCGTTTTTAAGCGTTTCTTAAAACTAAATATCGTTATTAGCTAAGTTACGTATACTAGGCTTTTCTTATTATAAAAGCCCGAGGAGATTATTATTATTAACTTCCTCTTTTTAATCTTTAACTATAGAAACTTAACGAAGGGCTTTTTCTAGCTAAGGGGTATCCTTATAATCTTACTTATAAAATACCTTCTTATTAAAAGTTATAAAAAAAGTATTAATAAAAAAGTGCCTTTTTAAAAAAAGTACTTAGATTAGGTATTATAAGGAGGAAGTAATATTAGCTAAGTAGCTAATATAAGCTTTTAGATCGAATTTACTTTAAAAGCCTCTTAATACTTTCCTTATTATAGGAAACGCCTTATAACTATAAGCTTTAATATATTATAAGTCTTAAATAAAATAATCTTACGGATAACTCTCCTATTAAGGGTTATAAGTTTTAAGCTAATAAAGCTTTTATTTAATTAACTATATAGCTACCCCCTTATTTACCTTATAAGGCGTCCTATTAAGTAAGTAAATAGCTATTTATATAGCTATTAGCTATATATTATAAGGGAAGCCTAATTATATAAGGAGGTATATAGCTATATATATTATAATACCTCCTAATTATTCGGTATAACTATTTTAATATACGTATATTAGAAAGGTAAATTAAATATTAATACTTTTAAATATTATATTATCTTAGAAAGCCTTAGTAAAAAGGGCCTTCTTATAATTTATTAGAATAATTAATACTTTTAGATTAAATACTTAAGCGATATAAGCTATAAATTTAACTTAAATAAATAGTAGATCCGTTTTATAAGGAATATTATAGCTTTTTCTTTCCCCTATAAAGTAGTAAGTAAAAAGGGCTAGATAATTCGATTTATTATACCTTACGCTAACTTTTATATATCTTATAGACTCCGCGCTTATAGCAACGCGGATACGGACCCCTTATTTTTATATTATAAGCGGACTTTACTTTTTCCGTTACCTTATAATAATAGCCTTAAGCCGCGCCTAGAGCGACTTCGGGGGGGAGGGTAACGCTATATAGGTTAATTATAATCGCGAAAATTTTTTACTTAAAATATAGCTTTATTTTAAATTATAGTAAACTTAAACTTAAAAATTTATTATACCTCTTACCTTATTAGAAGCTAAGGCGAGTATTAGTAAGATTATTTTAGAAAACGCCTTAGTCTTTATATAGGTAATTATCGAATAAGTAGCGGAGTCTAAGAGGGTCTAGGGAGGCGCCCCCCTTACTCTAACTCCGTTAATTAGAAATATCTCCTTAGCTATTATAGCCGCGGTTTCCTCTTTTTTTTATAGCTTTAAGGGGAGCGGAACTCCTCTAATATAGGCTATAGTTATAGCTAGAGCGCTAGAGAAAATTATTAAAAAATAAGTTTTAAGGTAATATAAGTATTAGCTTATAATTTACTTTAACTTTATTATTACTTTACTCTAAGTTTAAGGCCCTAAGGTAATTATAATAAGTATTAACTACGAACTCCGCGGGTAAGGCTAAGCTCTTATAATAAAGAAATTACTTAGCGGCGATATTATAGTAATATTTTAAAATACCGTTTATAAGCTTTAGTCTAATTTAAGGTAGCTTTATACCGCTTTCGGAGAAAAAGTATATTTAATTAACGAAGGTTATATTTTTATTATAAAAAAAATATTAGCGTAAGCCTTATAGTAGGGCGGTAAAGAAGCCTTTTAGAAAAAGATTAAGTCCTTAAATAAAGTTTTAATAATATAATTATATATAAAAAGATATTATTTAAAAACTTAGCGGAGTTCCCTTATAGTTACTATTAATAGCGTAATAGATATAAACTAGATTTATAATAAAAGTATAATAATATAAATAGAGATTTTTAACGCGGAACCTTATAAGCTAAAAGTTTAATTTTAATAATATTTTAAATATTACTAGCTTAAATATATTACTAAATATTATATAGCGAAGCTATAATATAGCTAGTATTTTACCTTTCTATACGTAGAGGGTAAGTTAGCTTACCTTATAGCTTACGGAAAAAGACCGCACTATTACCTTTTTTATTAGGGGGCTTACTTTAGGTAAAGTTAACTTTACCTTAAGATAAGAGTAGCGTAAGACTAGGTAAAAGATACTTATATTTCCTAACCCCGGAGATTCGTAAATTAGAATTTCGTATATACCGCCCCTCCTCCCCTTTTAGCGCTAACTAAAGTTTAATAATAGCTAAGGCGGAAACGCTAAAAAGCGAATATAATAGCTCCGCCTCTAACCCCCTCTCCGAACTTATCTATAGCTTTATCGTAATAGTTAGGCCGCCCTTTAAAACTAGCTATTACGGGGTCTATTATAAGCTAGTAAAACCTCTATATATTTTTTAATTATATTAATAAAGCTTTAATTAAATAAATTATTTAAGACGCTATAATTAAGCGTAAAGATTTAATTTATAATAACGATAACGCTTAGGAAGATAAGTAGCTATATAGACTCTATACCGGACCTAGCTTACGCGTACTCTTACTACCGCGGACTCCGCTCCGGAGGAAATATTAGCTTCCTAATTACTTATTATTACTAAACCTATCTAAAGTATAGAGTGCCGGGTGCGGACCTAGTCCGGCCCTAAACCGAGGTAACGCTTAAGGGGAGGGTTTTACTCTAAGTTTTTTAGTTTTTCCTACTCTTAGAATATATATAAGATAGTTCTAGGCTATATATTAGGTATACTAGCGTATAAATATTATTATTATTATTATACCTTACGCTTATATAGAATAGATTAAATAAGATAATAGCTTAAGAGCGTTAAGGCTACGAGGCCTAATAAGGTACTTATAATCTCTCCTTTCTAAGTTTAGTAATAAGATAGCCTTATTAATATTAACCCTTAGTAACTTACTTAGCGAGGCTTATACCTTGACTCTTAGATAACTTATATAAGCGTGCTATAAGTCCTTATTTATCTTTATAATAAGTTAAGGGAAACGTAAATTAAGTAAAGCTATAAGGGTTAGTTTAATAACTTATAACTAAGGCTACCTAATCCTCGTAACCGTATAATAAAAAGTTACCTTATTTCTTAAGTTATAAAGTTAGCTTATAAGGTTATTCTAAGCGTAACTTTTTTCCGTAAAGATTATTAAAAAGATAAGATTAATATTAAAATTAAAGTTAAACTTAATATTCGTAAAAGTTATATAATAACCTATTTCTATTATAAATATAATTATATTTACTTTTAAGGTAATAACTTTAGTTATAATAATAGTAAGATTAGCCTAGCTATTTAAGTTAAAAATATTAAACTAATTAAAGGAGTTAAAAATATATATTAAGTACCCCCTATTAAGAAGGATACTATTTTTTATCTTTATACTTTTTAAAGCGGGATTCCCTAAAGCTATAAAAATGCCCGAAGTTTCCTTATCCCTTTATTAGCTAGTAATTCCTTTATTCTCCTTTTTCTATTAATTAACTTTCTATTAAATTAATTAATTATAAGCTACCTTATTTATAACTTATTAAAAAAGGTTATTATTAAGATTAATCTAATTTTATAGAAAAGGAGGGATTAAGTTAGGGAGAACGTAAAAGTACCGCTTTTAGTAATTTTCCTTTTTTTTAAACTTTTAAAAATATTTTTAGCTATATTAAATATAAACTTAAGCGTTACGCTTTTTAAAATTATTAGATAAAGAAAAAAAAGGAGGGGCTTATTTTACCGGGCGGTTATTTTAATCCTTATTCTATAAAGTATTTATTTTTATCTATTATTTAAAATTATTATAAATAATAAAAGCTATTTTTTTCTTAGTTTAATTAAGCTTAGGGGCTTTATAATTAGCCTTTCTAAACTCTTAAAAAATATTAATAAATTAAGAAGCTTTTCCGTAATTTTTATAGCGGATTAAATTAAAATTATATTATATTATTTATATAAATAAGGGATACTAATCCCTTATTATATAGATAAAATACTTAATATATACTTTATCGGTAAATTTTATATTATTTAGTTATAAGTAAATTTACTAAGCTTAGATTAATTAAGTAACTTAGTTATTAATATTTTTTTTAAAAAGGTTTTATAAAAAAAAATCCCGTAATTTATTTTTAGCTAACTTATATTTAGCTATTTCTCCGAGCTATATAAGAGCTTAAAAAGTAATAAATTTCTCCTTAAGGGAGAAATCCCTTTAAATTAAGGATTAATAAGTAAATAAAAAGCTTACTTAGATAAAAAGATTTATTTTTTCTAATATTTTCTTTATTTAATAAAATTTTTTTAAGTTTTCTTAGAAATTTAGAAAAGTAAATATTTTATATTTTTTTCTAAATAGTTAAAAAGTTTTAGAGTTAGGGGTCTCGCTTTTTATTTAACCTCTTAAGCTTATAAATAAGATTTCCGGTTAATCTAGCTTTATAAAAATCTCTTATATTTCTAAGTTTATAAAAAACTAAATATTATAGCTTTATATTATATTAATAATATCTTAATATTAATTAGTTTAATTTTTAGGGTTTTTAAGAATAAAAGTAAGTTTAATTAATATAGTAAAATCTATTATTATATTAATTATTATATTATTAAAATTATTAATTATAGTTAAAAATTAATAAATTTAAAAGTTATAAATTTACTAAAAAAGTAATAATAGCTTTATTTTTATAAAAGCTTAATTAATTAAGTAAATTTATAAAATATAAGCTATATAAGCTATAAGAATAGTAAAATTAAATAAATTAAATTAAAAAATACTAACCGGGCTTATAACTATTAGATAAGGAGAAGGTATATAAATTATATTAATTAATATACTTATTTTTCTAAAATAAAGGGAATTATCGTTATCTTTATATAAGTAATAAAAACCTTTTATATTAGCCTCTTATACCGTAATACCCTTATAAATAAGCTTTTATTCCTATATCCTATATATTACCCCGGATATAGCTCTTTTCCTAATAGGAATTCCGTTTCCTAGGTTGCGGAGCCGTTGCTATAATAACCGCACGCTTTAAGGGATAACAAAATATACGCCTAACCTACCCTTGTCTTAGCCCTCTAACAATACTCCAACCCTCCCTCTGCCTACCTGCTATCCGTATTCGCAAAAGGTTAGGCCCGCTCATTCCCGCCCATCCACATCTATTCATATCCATTCATATCCATTCATATCCATTCATATCCATTCATATCCAATCCATCCATCCATCCCAGCTTCCATGTTATCACAGGCCACCACCTCACTCCCTCCCCTCCCCCTCCCCCACCCCCCTCCCTCTTTCCCTCCCCCCCTCCATTCCAGGACCAATCCGACTTCCTTTTCCCCTATTTCGCCGCCTTACCCACCCTCTCTCAGTCTCTCTCTCTCAGTCTCTCTCTCTCTGCCTCTCTCTCAGTCTCTATCCGTATCTCTCTTTCGCTCTCTCTTCCCGGCCTACCTACGGACGCATGTACTTACTGGGTACATCAATCCATCCCGCAGTGACTCGCTCGTTCCCTTTCCAGCTTCCTTTCTTCCTTCCCCCCCCTTTTCTTTCTTTTACGAACATCTTTCCCTTCTTTCCCCTCTTTTGCTTTTCTTTCGTTTCCTTCCTCCTTTTCCCTTTCGTCCTTTTCTCCTTCTCCCCCGTGTGTGATAATCGTACATATTCTTGCATACAG
This sequence comes from Ophiocordyceps camponoti-saundersi (nom. inval.), assembly GCA_003339415.1. NCBI lineage: Eukaryota > Fungi > Ascomycota > Sordariomycetes > Hypocreales > Ophiocordycipitaceae > Ophiocordyceps > Ophiocordyceps camponoti-saundersi. The sequence goes on from PDHQ01000046.1 coordinate 12,452, forward strand.
ACAGACAGACATACATACATACATACCTCTCCGCACATTGATTCATCCATTCATACCTCCATACCTATACATTCATAAACGCATCTGCATACCGAAGCGTCTCTTCATTATTATTATTATTCATCTCTTTGGTCTTCTTTTTTATACAACATACCTACCATCTACTCATACAGACTTATGACAGACTTTCCCGTCCTACAACACACCCGTACATACCTAGAGGTACATAACACAACTGCCAAGAGCCGCTCTTCGGGCTGGCGGGAAATTTTTCGTTCTTGAACGAGCCGCCGACGTCGACATTCCCCCCTCTCTCTCTCCAAGGACGCGTCTCTCCCTCCCCCTCCCCCTTCCCCCCCTCCTCCTCCTCCTCTTCCTCCTGCCACTCCTCTTCAACGCCAACCACCATCAGACACCCTTCTCCGCCTCTTTCTTTCCCCTTCCCCCTCTCCACCTCCTCCTCCGTCTTTCGCGTCTTTCAAAGCTCCCTACTCCTCGTCATCTTCCGGTCTGTCACTGCCATGGAGAGCTCTGGGTGCGTCGCTTTTCTCTGATCCTGATTGTGTTCAAACTCAGACTCCCTTAAGCTAATCCTTGAATCCTATCTCATAGCTTCGGTTCCGCTCTGCGCTCCTTCTGGCATACAATGACCAGTTACGATCGACGTGAGATTTTGCCCGCGCCTCCAAAACCGACGAGGCGTCGATCCTTGCGCTGACAGTTCCTCAGACTCGTCGTATCACTCCCCGCATCGATCCGGTCGTCACGTCCCCTTGCAAAACAATCGCAGCGGCATCCTCACCGGCGTTGCCACAGCTCGCGACTCTCATACCGATGTCGCCTACCCATACTCTGACGATGGCGGTCGATCCTCTCCTCCCGCTCGCAACGGCTCCTACTCGCCAGGCATGAGATCAGCGGCCGCCAAGCAGGCGGACGGTTTTGAGGTCCAGAGCCCCGGCGACGTTCCCATGCAGTCCTTTAGCGACGGCCTCCCACCTCCGCCCCCTGTCAGCCACTCGTGGAAGCGGATAGACGCCTGGGCTGAGGACAACTATCCCGAGCTCTTCGACCAGCTGTGCGAGGGCGCCACCACAAACGACCTCAACGATCTGGAGCATCAACTCGACTGCTCCCTTCCCCAAGATGTCCGTCAGTCGCTCGCCATCCACGACGGTCAGGAGCGCGGCGGCAACCCGTCCGGCATCATTTTCGGCTCCATGCTTCTCGACTGCGAGGAAATTGTCCAAGAATGGGAGACGTGGCGCAAGGTCAACCAGCAGCTTCTCGTCGACGCCGCCAACGCGCCCACCATAACCCCGTCCAAGCTCTCCGCCGGCAGCAACGAGGCCTCGTCATCGCGTCAGCAACGGCCCTCGTCGTCGTCGTCTGCCAGCACCGCCGACGAGTGGCGTCAGAGTCTCCTGTCCCGCCAGGATTCAGTTCCGCCAAAGGCGGTTCAGAGGGCCTATGCTCATCTCGGCTGGATTCCTCTGGTTCGCGACTGGGGCGGCAACAACCTGGCCGTCGACTTGTCTCCCGGTCCCAACGGGCGATGGGGTCAGATTATCCTGTTCGGGCGCGACTACGACACAAAGTACGTCGTCGCCCGCTCGTGGGCCGCCTTCCTGGCCCTGGTTGCCGACGATCTCAACAGCGGAAAGTGGTTTGTCGACGACGAATCCGGCGAGCTCAAGCTGAGAGAGTTTAAGGAGACGAGGGTTGAGCCGGCCTACTTTTCCATCTTGCGATGGAGGATGGATCAGAAGCACGGCCGGAGAGCGGCCAAGCGCGCGTCCATGGTGCCGCCCAAGACGACGGCCACGGCCTCGCCGCCAATGGGTTCGCGCTCCGCGTCGCCCTACGCCAGCCCGACCGATGTCAACGGCGACGCACGAGGGCGGCCGGTCCACCGCTCCTCTCCGCTCTCGAGCCCCCTGCACGCGCCTGCGCATCTGAAGCCGCTCCCGCTGAGCCGCGTCACGGAGGAGACGTCGATTCCCGAGATGCCGAGCGCCGAGATTGAGCCCAGTCAGCTGGTCGAGGTCAACATGATGGATGACGACGATGACGAGGACGATGTCGGCGACGTCGTGGCGCGGGGCAAGAACGCCTTGCGCATATCTACCGTCGTATGCCCGGACCCGGACGGGATGCTGTCGCCCAAGGTCAACGGCAAGAAGCCCGCCATGGCGGACGGCATGTTGAAGACGATTGAGATTTGAGTCGACGGAAGCAAAAACAAGAAAACAATACCGTGCATGTATATTCCTATTCTATCGACCAACGACGCCATGACTCGCTCACATGTATTTCTTCGCGCACCGGACGACGTCTTTTTTTTTCACACACACACACACACACATACATACATACATACGCACACACACTCACACACACACAAATACAAACAAGCAAGGCCATTGGACCGCGAGAGAAGGGGGGGGGGGGGGGGGAACTTCTTTACTCATCTGACTATTGCGGTAGTCTACTACTTGTTTTTTAGCCCCTTTTTTCTTCTCTACTTGTGTTTTTTCTCCCTCTCTTCTTTTTCTTCTCTTTTCTTCGTCCCTCCTCCCACCCCTTTCCCCCCTCACTTAACCCTTCTATTCATCAAATATAATTTTTTTTTTCACTTTTTTGATGAGACGGATGAAAGGCCGTTTCATGGGCCCTTGAAGCCTTTTATTCGATTGGCACGCGGGAAACGGGACTCCGGCGGTTATAACGAGGAAGGGGGAAAAGGTATGCATGTATGTAAGTAGATGACGGCAAAAGGTCACTTACCGTAACTGGCATGGTTAGTCGCCGTTGGAGACTACCTAGTTAGGTACCTAGGTAGGCAGGCAGGCACAGGGTGAAGCCGTTTGCCTTGCTCTGGCCTGTGTCTTTTCTATCTCAGGCGCCGCTGTGACGTTGTTGGCGCTTGTGGATGGACATGGAGCAGATGTGTGCGTATGAGTATGTGTGTATGTACGGAGTAAGAGGAATTGAATAACAGGCAGACATGCATATGTACTATTTACACACATTTATTTCCGGATACTTGCATATCTATCGATATATGCACGTGTTTATATACATACATACCTACATAAGCCTTGGTAAGGTGAGAGGACCGGTGTACCTGCGTATGTGTACGGGGTAATAGGGATGGGTGTATGATACGGATATCCGTACATCCATACGGATTACATACATATATATATATACGTGTCACCGTGGCGTATATCTTCGTAGGTAGGCTTATTGGTGATGCGAGCCCGGAGGTCGAGGGGGATATCCGTAGTTCCGTCCTTTACTGGCGGGGTGGAGATGGATGGGATGATGCGGAGGGGGTTGTGTGGGACTACGTACTGTGGATAGGTAGGTTAGCTTGGGTTACACTAGGCCGTAGGTCATCTGTAGGTAGGCTGTATATTACATACAGTACTAGTATTGTATGACTAGCGATTGCTTGTTGTAAGAGGTTGTGTTTGTCTTTATCCATCCTTCCATCCGGTGAGTTATTCATCTACATATATACATATTTATTGTTTGACTCCTTCGTAGACGTCATCTGGTAATCACTCACTCACTCACTCACTCGTATCAGCGACCCTACCTACCCAATCAAAGCAAACACAAGACATGCTCAAACGTCACTTACATACATACATACAAGGATTAAAAGATGGACTGGGCAAGGCATCTCCCACATCTCTCTACTCATCATACCTACCTAGAGGTAGCTGCGAACACCAAGTCTATGTATGTTTATGAATGCTCGTCATATTTCTCCTCTCTAAGAAACCTAGTCAGGAAAAAAATAGAAAGAAAACGTTCCCGTCTAGTTCCAAAGGTGAAGGGAATAGAGATGAAAATGAAAAGAAAAAAACCCCATCCATCCCCTTTTTGTTTTCCTTCGCCTACCAATGTAGGGATGAACCTATGTAATGATTGGGAGTTGCTAATGTACAATGAAAATGATCTTGAAGAAAGGAAAAGAAAAAGAACGAAAGAAAAAAAAGGCTTCACTTTTTCCCGACGTTTCATGTTTTTCTCATAAAGACCGAAAAAAAGGGGGGGAAGGAAAGGAAAGACGTTGTTTTTTTTTTCGTTGCCCCAAGGGAGGAACATGTTGGGAATCGAAATCTCCCCTTGAAAAAGGAGGCACCAAAAAAAAAGTGAATGACCTGCGTTGAACAACAGTCAAGAAGAGAAAGAAAAGAAAGGCTTAGGCGGCGTAGTAGCGGAAAGATCGACCGGCAACGCGTCGCACAATCGAACGGGCCATCTTCAACTCTGCCGACTCGCCACCCGAGCACGACGTTCCTTCCGACATGGCCTGGACGACGGACCACTGACCGCTGGCGCATCGCTGGAAAGACTTGCCTCCGATGCAGTTCCATGTACCCTCGGAAGAGCACGACGTTCCCGGAGGGTGACTTCCACCGGGGGCCGTGCCGTTGCTGGGGGCGCTGACCTGTTGCTGTTGCTGCTGCGATTCTTGCGGCTCCTGGTCCTGATCCTGATCCTGCTCCTGAGCAGGAGGCGAAGAAGGAGGGCTGGCAGGAGCGTCGGTCGCCGTGGCGCTCGCGACAGCAGGAGCTTCCGATACAGTAGCAAAGACGGCGCCGGGCGCACCATTTCTGCCGTTTCTGTACGAAGACTTGCCGGACGAGGAAGTTGGCGTCGGGGCTGCATAGTCCCCGGAAGAGGGGCCGACCGGCGCCGGAGGGTTGACGTTCGAAGGCTTCGGGGCAGCGTATTTGTTCGAAGAAGGAGAGGCCGCCGAAGAACTGTCGTACGAAGGCGAAGACTGCTTCTTGGTCGGGGCATTGGGCTTGGCCGTGGGAGCCGGCGGCTGGTAACCGCCTTCATCTCCGCCACGTTGGCCGCCGTTGCCGCCTGGGCACGAACCGGTAGGGGCTGCAAAGGCGTTGGTCGCACCGTTGAACCGGTCGACGTCCTTGCCCGGGTTGGGGAAGCGCACGTCTTTTGAGTCCGGGACGCCGCATCCGTTGCCCACGTTGGCCACGAACATGTCCGGCAGCGACTGGAGGAAGCCCGAAGAGCCGCCGGAGCCGGTGACGGTAACCGGCGCGCAGTTCATGTACATCTCTCGGTTGCCGATCTTGTTGAACCAAGTCCAGGCGAGGGTGTAGTTACCGGCCGGGATCTCGTTGTGGATGGTGTAGTCATATCTGTAGGGAGTATCGGCGCCAGCACCGCCTCCCATGTTGCCCCCCTGGTTCTTGGCCGGGCAGCCGCCCTCGATGGACTTGATGACCTTCCAGACCGAGTTCTTGTTGGGCTTGAGGTCAGTCGTCATCGACACCTGGCACGACCCTCCTCCGTGAACGGCCGAGCCGCGGAACTCGAGCTGCTGCGTGCTGCCCTGCTTGTAGACGTTGCTGCCGCCGGACATGTCGTACACTCCGTTGCGCTGCTTGCAGGGGAAGTCGGATCCATCCGCCGCCAGGGGGCTGTTGGTCAGACTGGCCTTGCCGAAAGGCACCGGGTTGCTGATAAGGATATGGGCACTGCCCGTGGCGACCAGGCCAGCGGCAGTGATGGACTTGAACAGCATGTCGAAGTTGACGAGGGAAGGAAATTCTCTCAAAAGGTTGGATGCAAAAGAGTTCCCGAGTTTCCTCAACGTTCCAGACGATGAGGTTCGGAAATGGCTTAAGGGAAAAAAAAAAGGTCGCTTCTCTGGCTTCCAAGGAAGGGAGAGAGGAAGTGAAGGATGCCGATGGAAGAAAAATGATTGGAAAAGGCTGGTCAAGATGAGGGAATGTGAGGTCCGTAGCAAACGGATGAAAACTGAACAGGTGTCTGCGACAAAAGAACAATTAGAATCGGCAGACAATAACAGATGAAATGGCAGTTCAGGTGCCGGGGCCTTTCTTCAAACATCAATAGGGCCAATTGAACAAACATTGACAATGGCTGTGAACAGAAGAGGCTCGCCACAGGTCAACACAAGCGCTTAGGGGCAGACGCACTACACAACACCATGTGTGCTACCTGTGAATAAAAGCACGTACAAGACAGGGCAGAGCGTGTAGACAGAAAGGGAGGGGGGGCTGTGATTCTCAGATGGAATAGGATGCCGACACATTGACGGCCGGAAGAACGTGATACTCACTCTTTTTGTCCTGAACAGAGCCGGATGGAACGGAATGAAGATTCTGGCGTAGCACAATAGTCGTGAGACTCTTGTTGTCTTTTTTTTTTCGCTCACTCGTTTCAGAAGACCGACAACCAGGCCGAACAACCAGCAAACATCAACGAGGTCTAGCCTCGGAAAGAAGACACGAAAGGAAGAAGAAGAAGAAAGTGATGAGGGAACGAAAGCCGCCTCGAGGAAAGTGAAAGGAATGAGATGGATGAGTGTCAAGACCTCTTGCACGAGCAAAGGAGTCGGGCGGAGGAGCGTCTTATATCATCCTGTCTCCTAAAGGGGCGGGACTGGCGCGTCCTATACACCCTCCTTCCTCCTTCAGCCCTGGCCTCCGACGGATATCCAGGGGCTTGATGGATTAGATGGTCAAAGTGGAAAGAAACAAGGGTCTGGTCGACTAAGAAAGCCATGGACGATGGCCCACGAGAACAAGCGCCCATGAATGGCACGCACGCATGTCATTCATTTGACGTGAGACAGCAGAAACAAGGTAGCGCCGTTATTGAACCACCAGTGGAGGCGGGAAAATCGAGGCTGGACAGGGAAGAAAAAGGAAAGGCCATGTTTCAAGGCGCGGGAGACCTGCCAAGGATGAATTGATAGGCTGATCCATCAGTTTCACTGCCACACGTACGGATACTGTACATTTGTGTATGGAAATACTTGCGTACATCATACAAGGCCCATATGCCAGGGCGGTCGTGCCCCTGAAGATCCTCAGAGTCCCCTGCAGGGAGGGGGCCAAGCGCTGGGCCGACGATTGGACGCGCCGTGGGGCTAAAAGCCGCGCCTGGCCAGACAGCAGGCCGCAGAATGAGACAGGCCAAAGAGTCGGCGCCAATTGAAAAGGGTAGATGCCATTGATTAGTATCATGACGGCGATGGATGTGGCTGGACATTGTTTGCGCGAGGCAAAGAGATGGCGAGTAGGTATGTATGTATCCGTACGTATGTGCTATACTGGATATCGAATTGCCAGCGTCCTGTTCATTGTTGGCTTTGTCGTCATCGTCATGGCAAATGGGCCTTTTCCCCTTCCAACCTACCTAGTCTGGCATCCGTACCGAGATACCATATGACATTCCCAAAAGGAGAGACAGGGAAGAAGTGGGCTCTGAAGATGCCTATATCGGACCGTTTGTGCTGATCAGCCAATCGCTGTGACGCCGTCCCTATTTTCTTTTTTTCTTTTGCTTCCCGGCCTTGGTTCTGGCGGCAGATCCTTGCCGGGCTGCTGCGGGCGGGGATCGGCCACCGCCCCAGAGTTTCATCATATCCCTTCGGACGGACGACGCCACTGCTTGGCTTGTGCTGTGTTGTGGTTATACTACCCTACCTACCGAGAGGTTGCGCGCGACCCCCACACTGCTAAACGGTTCGTTCGATTATTCGAGGAGAGGCTGAGCGGAAAAGGGAGGCTCTATCATGCGAGTCATGTGTTTCTTCTTGTCCTCTCCTCTGTCGTCTTTTGTTCTCTCTCTCTCTCTAGAGAAGAGAGGAGAGAAGACAAGAGGGAGTGGGAAGGGAGGGGCTTGTGTCCACCCAACCCTGAAGGAGTACCGCGCCCACGACGGAGCGGGCTAGAGGTACAAGATAGGGCTGTGTGGCACGTGCAGACCTCTCACAGCACCTGAGACCATCTTCTATTTTCAACGCCTCACTCCCTTGTCAATTGACGACTCACCATCGCGAGACAAGGCAGGTCTCCCTCGAGTGTGTTTCGCCTGTCACGAGGCGCGTGCTTACTTTGTTTATTCCTACTTCTGCCCTTGCGCTCGCGCGTCTTCAGCCCTTGCGCGCGTCTTCAGCCCTTGCCTTGCTTGCCGTCTCCTCGCCATCATCTCTTTTCTTTACAGACGAACAGGCTTCTTCATCATCCATCAAGAGAGTGTCCACTGTTCCGGCCCCGCCACCCACTCCCGGATCCGACTTTCATATCGACTAATTTCCAATACCTTGCAACGCATACATACACACATATAGGTGTATGTATGTATGTGCATACAACATACATACCTAACCTAGTATATCCGTATATCCATGTGCATCTGATGCCTTCGTTCCTTCGTGCGCTGGTAGCGTTGGTTTCGTGGTTTTATAAGTTATCCACATTTTGGTTCGTCCAATCTTCCAGCCCCCGTTTGCCATGCGATTCATGTGTTGAGCCTATATTCGTTCCATGGTATGTATGCCTGTTGCCTCGCCCTCGCGTAGGACGTAGCATCAGACCGCCGTTGTTGCAACCTTCGGGGATGCGCTTCCTGCTTCCATCACCTCACCACCCTGGTCTTGTCAATCTTGTATATCCATGTAATACAGGTAACCAGCCTTGTTGGTTCGGCCGTTCGGAATCTATCCGTGTAGCTCACCCAATGAATGACGCAAACTCCCTTCTAATTTGCCTTCATCTACATCAAACCATCGTCTCTTCATTCTCAATTTTGCCGGATGGGAGCCATCATCCTTTTCGCCCACGTCAGCTTCCTACATTGCTCAGCTGCGTGTCAGATGACACTTTTCCGCGTGGAAGCCCTCTTTATTACTCCTCTCCTTTCACCTGCCTCCTACACGCACCTCGCCGGTGAGGGCCCTCAATGCGTACGGCCAGTAAAGTCGATCGGTATGGTCGACACTGGCTGTAAAATCTCAGCATCTGCTGTGACTCAAATCGTCGTCGTCGTCGAACGTCCTGGAGATGGACAACCAGTTAGGAGACGAACTCATCAACGTCGAGAAAACGTGGCAGTCTCACCATCAACGTCTCCCCATCGCTGTCTGGTCCACTCAGCCATCTTCTCTCTGCGAAACGCCTCGAAATCCCACTCCCCCATCTCGAGATCCTCGCGCTGCAGAAAGACGTAAACAAACGTCTTCCTCATCTCCCCAGCCACTTCCTCGTCACCCCTCATCTCCCGAAGCTGAACATCGACCTCGACGCGTTCGTACTCTTCTCCCTCGAAACGATCCAACTTGTGTATGTTGGCGTCGGTCAAACCCGTCACGTATATCCCTCGAACGCTGCGGCCTGTTTCCGGCACGACGGCTGGGTAGTCGGCCGACCGTATGCGGTGACGACAGTAGCCATCCAGTATTGCCGGTGTGAAAGTGTGGATATCGCGGATGAGCTGCGGTGGGCTTTCCAGCCCGTAGCAGACGCTAAAGAAAATCTCCGGGGCCATCTGCCCGATGGGTCGTTGTTAGTCCCCAACTCGAACCATCGAATAGGCGGGTGGGGTTGGGCGAAATTACCAGGGTTCCTAAGCGCGAGTCAGCCCAAGCACTTTACTGAGATTCTCGATATCACGTACCATAGAAGAAGGCTGAGAACTCTCCGCTCATTGTCTCGACTTAATGAGCACGTTTCAAGGAGTCACTGCAACATGTAAGCTTTTCTGTGAAGACAAGAAGTTTTCGACCTCGTCTCCCTGGCGATGCCTGGTCCTAACAATGGTCACAGAGGCAGTTCCATACATATGCACATACATGTGTACAGTCTCAGATGTATGTTTGTGCGCAGCAGAGTATCCGGACACACTCCTCAACATCGAGAATGGCGCTCTTCCTCACGTCCTTGATGTTGCGGCTGCCAATTCATGTATCCGTACTAGATACTAGTAGGTGACTTTTTATGCACAAGAAGCTGGCGGGTCTACTAAAGGTAGAAAGGCCTTGGTGCGATATGGTATGAGCCTCTATGGAGAAAGGCTCAGCAAGAAGAGTCGATGAGTGGACAGCTGCGTAAACTGCCTTGCAGTTGCACGGAACCTACATTATAAGAGCAGAAGAAGGCCTCTTGGCCCAACGGCAAGACAGGATAAACAGACGTATGTAGGTATGTATGTATATGTCAGACAAGGAGGAGGCGTGCAAATTGCATTAATTAATATGCTTACCCTCTCAAAACGGAGGGAATTATCGTTATCTTTATATAAGTAATAAAGACTATCCGTATCTACCTCTTATACCGTGATACCCTTATAAATAAGCCTTTATTCCTATATCCTATATATTACCCCGGATATAGCCCTTTTTCCTAATAGGAATTCCGTTTCCTAGGTTACGGATATATTATTATAATACTTATATATTTTAAGGGATAATAAAATATATACCTAACTTACCCTTATTTTAGCTTTTTAATATACCCCCGTAAGCGCTAAATATACCGCCTTTTATACTAAGTAAATAATATTTACTTTTTAAAAAGTATAATTAAGGTTTCTTACGATAATTAAGGAAAAAGTTAAGGGTTAATTAGCGGTAAAGTATATAGGTTAGTTTATTTAGCTTAGAAAATATTAGATAATAGTTAAGCGGTTATTTTTATAGCTAAGCCCTTAATAAGGCTAGGTTCGATTCCTAGTACCTTTTTAATATATACTTTTAGGAATTACTATATAAAGGAGGCTTTTAGTTAGGTAGCTTAATTACTTAGCTATAATAAAAAGATTAAAAGCCCCTTTATTATAGTAAAATAGCTAAATTACTTAGCTAGGGGTTTTCCTTAGTTAGTCTTATTAATAATATTTTTAGGTATTACTAACTTTTTATCTTTTTTATATATTTTAATAAGTTTACTATTTTATTTTAATAATAAAAAAACTAATAGATAAGTTAAAAAAATTAGAAAGGAAAAGTTCGTAAAGAAAATAAAAATATCGCGTTTAAAAATTTATAATATTTTAAAGTAATCTCCCTAATTAAAATAGATAATAAAAAAGATAATTTTAGGATAAGGGTATTATTTAACTAATAAGAAAATAATCGCGATAGCGATTAGGGAGTAATAAAATAAGTATATATAGCGATTTTAAAGAAAATTAATCTAATCGTAAAGAAATAATAATAATCTAAAGTAACGCCTAAGTTATAATTAATAAAGTTAATTATAGATATATAAGTTTAGATCTAATATATAAAACTAAGAGAGATAGGTATAATTACCTATTTAAATAAGCTTTTTAAAAGGTATTTTCTTCCTTTTAAGCCTTAATTAATAAGTTAATTAAGAGGTATTTTCTTCCCTCTAATCCCTTAGATCTATATATAGCTTTATAAGCTTAATTTCCTTCTAAAAAGTGCGGAATTTCTCCCCTTAAAGTAGCTTAGTTAGTTTATCCGCTATTATATTAAAAATTTCTATCTAGCTAATCTTCGTACGGCCTAACTATATTTCTTACTATAGCTAGTAAAAGTATATATTTATATATAGGAGCTTAGTTTTTAACCTTATATTCTTCTTAGTAATTAACTTAATAGTTTATAAGTTATTATAGTATATTATAATATTTTCTAATAGCTTAAATTAAACTTATTTATATAGCCTCTTAAAAGCTTAGATTTCCTTTATAATATATAATAAGGCTAGGAACTTAGCTTTTATCGAGGAAATTATTATTATATTTTATTTTCTAGATTTAAAAATAATTATACTTTTAAAAACTTAGATAATAAAGCCTTTAATACTTTTTCGGTTATAGTTATCCCTAAATAAAGCGTTAGATATAGCCGTAATAGTTAAATTATTACTATTATAGCTAATTAAAAAATCCTAAGTATTACGAAGGAATTTTATAATATAAACTATAAATTATAAATATTAAGGGCTAGGATTAACGAGGCCTTATATAAGTTAGCTAACGGTAAACATAATATTAGCCTATATAATAATAATAGCGTATATTAGGCTTTTAATAATAGCTTAATATCGCTTAATCTTTTTTTCTATTACCTACCTTTTAAAGGGGGGGATCTTCTTAAGCGTTATAAGCTATAGCTAAGTCTTTTTTACTAGGAGCCTTTTAAATTTTATTATAACTTTTTAAATATAAGACTTCTAACTTAGGAAAAGTTATTTATTAGCCTAATCCCTAATAACTTCGATATTTAAGAACTATCTAAGATTACTAAGATCCTTAATTTAAAAAGCTTTTTTAATAGCCTCCTAAAATTTTATATACTTATCTATTTAATCTTTCCTAAATAAAGCTATAAGATTATCGATATAGAAGAAAATAATAATCTTTCTATTTATTATAATATAAGGGTTTTCCGAAATAGCCTTATAGCTTTATTTTTTTAGCTAAGCTATAAGTAGTTTATACTAAAAAAAAGGAGATTATTAAAAGCTATAAAGAGCCTTTTTTAACCTCTAAGCCTAGCCTAGCTTATTAAAGCTAGGGGGAAGCTTATAATATATTTCCTTATTAAGATTATTATTATAAAAAGCGTTAACGAAGTTATATTACCGAGCTTTAAAGTTAAAATAGGCTATTAAGGCTATTAATAACTAGAATATTTATATCGCTAGCGTATAAGCGTATATAGATAATTCGTTTAGCGGTTACTTATTTCTATATATAATAACGCGGGCTTTATACTTTTAAAAGAAGCTTTAAAAGTTAAACTTATAAATAAAAACTTATTTAAGATTAATTAACCGCTACTTTTAGGGTATAGCGGCCGTTAAGATCTTTTTAATAATTTTATAATCTTTTATCTTTATTAATTTAACCTTTATAGCTTTTAGCTATTATACCTTATTAGGCTTATTATAAGCCCCTTTATATATAAGAGGGGGCTCCGGTAAATAGTCCCGATAAGGCTTATCTATAAGAGCTTAAGAGAGGATAAAGGCCGAATTCCCTATCTAATTAAAGGAGTTAGGAGTAAGAGGCGTATAAGAGGGCGTTTCCGCCTCTTTTACTAAGGGATTTATAAGTCTAGCGCTAGGATAACCGTTATCCCGCTCTTTAATACTAGATTAATTAAAAAGGCCGGAAAATATATTTTCTATTATTTCTTAAAATTAAAAGCTTTTACTAGATAAATTATATATTAAGGGCTTTATATATATATATTATATATATAAGAAAGGCTTAGGGGCCTCTTTTTCTTCTTCTTTTTTACGATTTTTAATAAGAGAGATCTAATATAGGGCTTTTTCTACTTAAGGAACCGGTAGTTTTTAATAGTCTTAGCTAAAGAAAATTTTCTTATTAAAAGTAACGAAAAAGGTGCTAATTAAAGAGTGCCTTTTTAAGGAAGGTACCTAGATTAAGTATTAAGAAAAAAATATAATACCGGCTAAATAGCTAATATAAGCTTTTAGGTCGAATTTACCTTAGAGGCCCCTTATAGCTTTCCTTATTATAAGAAAAGCTTTATAGCTATAAGCCTTAATATGCCTAAGGTTTTAAATAAGGCGATCTTTTAGATAACCCTCTTACTAAAAGTTATAAGTCTTAAGCTAACAAAGCCTTTACTTAATCGGCTATACGGCTACCCCCTTATCTATTTTATAAGGCGTCCTATTAAGTAAGTAAATAGCCGTTTATATAGCTATTAGTTATATATTATAAGGGAATATAATAGTCTTACTAAGGCGACTATAGAAGTAAGCTAAAGTAGAGTTATAATTAAAGCTATCGAAAAGAGGAAGGAGAAGGGAGAGAAGCCCCCTTCCTAAGCTAGCTATATACCCCGCGCGATAACTAAGCGCTATCGGGAAAACCTAAACATATCCGCTATAATCCCCCCTATCTAGCTACGATTAGTTATAGACTAATCCCTTATATAGCCCCCTCCTTAAGCTAGCTAAGGAAGTAAGAGCGTAGGATAGAAAAGTTACGTACTACTACGCTAGCGAGATATTCTATATAGTCCCTAGCCGATAGCCTAATAGCCTCCGCGGAGATAAGGATATAAGGGCAGAAAGGCTCCCTTATAGCTTAGGGAATTAAACCCCGATCCTTATAGGGAAGATTCTAATAAGCTTAGAATCGTAATACCTCTTAAGGTAGGAATTAATAAACTCGTATACTAATAGTAAAAACTTACCTATATAGCTAGCGTATAGGACTAGGTAATATTATACCGGTTACGGGAAGCTTAGAAAATACCCTATTCGTAGTAAATAGTAAAGCTAGCCATATATTTATCGCTATATGCTACTAGCGCTAGTTTATAGGCCAGGGCGTAATATAACTACGGTATATACTTACTAATAAATCTACGCGCTTAAGCCGCGCGCGGACTATCCTTATATAAGGTAACGTAGCGAGGCCGGAAATTACCTAAGCTATAATATCTAGCGTATACTTATCCCTCCTTACTCGTTATCCCCTTAATTAAAATACTCTAAATTTACCTTTAATTTCCCTACTTTACCTATAAAAAGCCCTAACCTTAATATCCCTATTTACTTACGAAGCTTTAGATAGTTACGCTTAAAATAACCGATCTAATTATACTAATAGTAACGCTAGCGCTTAGTAATATTAGAATAAGATTATATAAACGCGATATCTATCGGGTTAGTAAAAGGGGGGGGTAGTAAATTAACTAGCGCGTTAGGAATATTCCCGGAACTAAATACTTTATTAAAGCTTTAGAAAAAGCTAGCGAAGGCTATATATATCGTAAGCTAGTTCTTACGATCTAAGCGCTTTTATAGCTTCTTATATAGCCCGGATAAGAGTAGAATAATCTTAGTATAGTTAGACTAATATAATAGTCTAGCTTCGAAGAGGGTATATTCCTACCTTATAATATATTCTCCGAAGGGCTCTAATAGCCCCTAACGTATCCTAACTAAGAAAAAACCTGCTTAGCGCTCCTTATAACTTTCCCCGAGAAGCTTAGAGACGTATGCTAAAAAGGCTTTAGGCTAGTAAGAAAAATCTATAGCTATAATAATATACGGAAAGAATATCTATTAGAAGGTGCTAAGATAAGAAAAGATATAGTAAAACTAGGACTTAGACTCCCTAATTATAGCTCCGTCGATCGTAAATTTAGTATATATAATAGCTAGCTAAGAATCTAGGCCGGAATAAGCTAAGAGCGGCTTTAATATAAGTAGAATTTAATAGCGTTCTATGCTAAGATCTTACTCTTACGTTCGGTTAGCGGTAAGAGGAGCTTTAATTAATATAATAGTCTTATTAAGGCGATTATAGAAGTAAGCTAAAGTAAAGTTATAATTAAAGCTATCGAAAAGAGGAAAGAGAAAAGAGAGAAGCCCCCTTCCCGAGCTAGCTATATACCCCGCGCGATAACTAAGCGCTATCGGGAAGACCTAAATATATCCGCTATAATCCCCCCTATCTAGCCACGATTAGTTATAGACTAATCCCTTATAAGGAAGCCTAATTATATAAAGAGGTAAGTAGCTATATAGGTTACGATACCCCCTAATCTTTTAGTATAACTATTTTAGTATATATATACTAAAAAGGTAAATTAAATATTAATACCTTTAAATATTATATTATCTTAAAAGGCCTTAGTAAAGAGGGCCTTCTCGTAATCTATTAGGATAATAGATACTTTTAGATTAAAAGCTCGGGCGATATAAGCTATAAATTTAACTTAAATAGATAGTAAATCTATCTTATAAGGAATATTATAGCCTCTTCTTTCCCCCGTAAAGCGGTAAGTAAAAAGGGCTAGATAATTTAATTTATTATACTTTACGCTTATATAAAATAAATCGAAAAAGATAATAGCTTAAAGGCGTTAAGGCTATAAGGCTTAATAAGGTACCTATAATCTCTCTTTTCTAAGTTTAGTAATTATATAAATCTCGTAATTAGTTATTAAGATAGCTTTATTAATATTAACCCCCGGTAACTTACCTAGCGAGGCTTATACCTCGGCTTCTAAATAGCTTATACGGGCGTGCTATAAGTCCTTATTTATCTTTACGATAAGTTAAGAGAATTATAAATTAACTAAAGCTATTAGGGTTAGCTTAATAACCTAAAGCTATAGCTGCCTAATCCTTATAATTATATAATAAAAAGTTACCTTATTTTTTAAGTTATAAAGTTAGCTTATAAAGTTATTCTAAGTATAACCTTTCTTTATAAAAACTATTAAAAAGATAAGATTAATATTAAAGTTAAGGTTAAACCTAATATTAGTAAAAGTTATAACTTATATTATTAGACGGGCTGTCCGTTACTAGTAACGTAGGGGTCCTAAAAAGGAGTATATTATCGCGATTACCCTCTCGTATATAATATACGGGGAGGGTAGCTATCTAAATACCTAATTAAATATATAAAGTAATAGTAAGGAATGTAAAGAGTGGAGTAGGGAGTTATAAGATTAGAAGGATCTCGTATAAAAGTTCCTTATAACTCGGGAAGGCTATACGAAGGGACGAGGCTATAAGGATAATACGAGGCTATTAAGGCATCGTAAGATACCTTAATATATATAATAACCTATTTTTATCGTTAATATAACTATACTTACCCTTAAGGTAGTAACTTTAGTTATAGTAATAATAAGGTTAGCTTAGCTATTTAGGTTAAAAATATCGAACTAGTTAAGGGAGTTAAAAATATATATTAAGCACCCCCTATTAAGGAGGACGCTATCTTTTATCTTTATACCCTTCGAAGCGGGTTTCCCTAAGGCTATAAAAACGTTTAAAGTTTCCTTATCCCTTTATTAGCCGGTAATTCCTTTATTTTCCTTTTTCTATTAATTAACTTTCCGTTAAGTTAATCGATTACGGGCTACCTTATCTATAACTTATTAAAGAAAGTTATCGTTAAGATTAATTTAATCTTATAGAAAAGGAGAGATTAAATTAAGGAGAACGTAAAAATACCTTTTTTAGTAATTTTCCTTCCTTTTAAACTCTTAAAGATATTTTTAGCTATATTAAGTATAAACCTAAGTATTATATTCTCTAAAATTATTAGTTAAAAAAGAAAAGGGAGGGGCCCGTTTTGCCGGGCGGCTATTTTAATCCCTATTTTATAAAATATTTACTTTTATTTATTACTTAAGATTATCGTAAATAACGAAAGCTATTTTCTTCTTAATTTAATTAAGCTTAGGGGCCTTATAATTAGCTTTTTTAAACTTCTAAAAAATATTAATAAATTAAGGGGCCTTTTTATAATCTTTATAATAAATAAGATTAAGGTTATATTATATTATTTATATAAATAAAAGATATTAATCCCTTATTACGTAAATAAAATACTTAATATATACCTTATTAGTAAACTTTACGCTATTTAATTATAAGTAAATCCGCTAAGCTTAGATTAATTAAGTAACTTAGTTATTAATATCTTTTTTAAAAGGGTCTTATAAAAAGAGATCCCGTAACTTATTTTTAGCTAACTTATATTTAGCCGTTTCTCTAAGCTATATAAAGGCTTAAAAAGTAATAAGTTTCTCCCTAAAGGAGAAATCCCTTTAGATTAGGGACTAATAAGCTAATAAGAGGCTTACTTAGATAAAAGGATTTATCTTTTTTAGTGCCTTTTTTATCTAATAGTATTCTTTTAGGTTTTCTTAGAAATTTAGAAAGGTAAATATTTTATATTTTTCTCTAAGTAGTTAAAAAGTCTTAAGGTTAGGGGTCTCGCTCCTTATTTAACCTCCTAAGCTTATAAATAAGATTTTTAGTTAATCTAGCTTTATAAAAGTTTTTTATATTTCTAAGTTTATAAAAAACTAAATATTATAGCCTTATATCGTATTAATAATATCTTAGTATTAATTAATTTAATTTTTAAAGTTTTTAAGAATAAAGGTAAGTTTAACTAATATTATAAAGTTTACTATTATATTAGTTATTATATTAGTTATTATATTATTAAAGTTATTATTAATTATTAAATTAAAAATTAATAAATTTAAAAGTTATAAATTTACTAAAGAAAGTAATAATAGCTTTACTTTTATAAAAGCTTAATTAATTAAGTAATTTATAAAATATAAGCTATATAAGCTATAAGAATAGTAAAATTAAATAAATTAGATTAGAAAGTACTAACCGAGCTTATAACTATTAGATAAGGAGAAAGCGTATAAATTATATTAATTAATATACTTACCCTCTTAAAACGGAGGGAATTATCGTTATCTTTATATAAGTAATAAAGACTCTCCGTATCTGCCTCTTATACTATAATACCCTTATAAATAAGCCTTTATTCCTATATCCTATATATTGCCTTAGATATAGCCCTTTTTCCTAATAGGAATTCCGTTTCCTAAGTTGCGGATACGTTGCTATGATGCCTGCACGCCTTAAGGGATGATAAAACACACGCCTAACCCACCCTTGTCTTAGCCCTCTGACAGTATATATGTATGTAGGTGAGGTGGTAGCCTGAAGGTAGCCTCTTCACTGTGAAGGGGCACTGACGACAGCAACTCTTTATCACGTGACAGAAATTACATCAGCCAGCCCAGCCAGATCTCTGGCGTTATTTCATGGGGTCTAGCGTCTTGGCATTGGGGGAAGATAGTTCTCCCGTCCCTAGCGTATTTCGTTTTGGCGACCGGATGCCCCAGCATTTTTCACGTCGAGAGCTTTCTCTGGGGACCTTTTACTCCGACTGCTGTAATCTTAGTCTTACTACCTACCTACCAGCTGGGAGACAGACAGACAGACAGACAGATACTCGCACCCCCAAACACCAGGCAGAAGCGCCACCATATATCTCGCTAGAGATCGAACCCTGAAGCTCAGCAGAAACTAGAGAAATTCTTCTGAAAAGTTCTCTTTCCTCCTCCCCGCCTCGTGTTCCGCCCGTCTCGTCGTCGCGACTCGCCTTCAGCCTCGCCACAGCCTTGGGGTCCGTCAAATCATCTCGCAGCCGCGCGGCATCACAGCCTTCTCGAATGATATGATCGCTCGCCTCTTGTAGGGCGCAGCTGATGCGGCCATGGCGGGAACAACCATCGACGACGTCGTGAGGCGTCTGAGCACTGCCGAACTGGGTAGTGCTTCCCGCGGCATCGTCTTGAAAAGAGCATCCTGGCTGACCATCTCATCTCTTAGATGCGAGACTAAAGCTCGAGGCCGCCACAACTTTACGCGACAGTCTGGATCACTACACCAGCGGATCTATATACCCTCCCTTCCTCAAGCGCCTCATTCCCATCTTCTTGAACATCCTGCGCGGACCATGCATCTTTCAAAGCAACTCGGCGGAGCAGGTGAGCTCTATATTCTCTGCATCTCTGTCCCGCCTTTTCTGTCGCTAATCTGTACAACAGAAACTTCGCCACTGCATTCTCGAAGTACTTCATCGCCTGCCGACCCAGCCAGCTCCCACGGAGCCGTTCGAACCCTACGCCGAAGAAGTCTGCGATCTGCTCATGCACCTGGTGCGGACAGACAACGAGGATAATGCAACGCTTTGTGTCAAGATAACATGCGACATCATGCGCCACCAGAATAAGGTTCTCCAGGGCAAGGTTCAAGCCTTCCTCTCCCTCATCCAGGAGCTCTTCGAGCAGATGGACAAGGTGGTGAGGGAGCAGCTGGACAACGCGCCCTCCACCACGGCCTCGCAGCCCGGAGCGCCATCCACACCGGGAAGCTCGCAGATGAGCTTTCAGTCTCCCAGGCCAGGTTCGCCGGTGGCGTCCGTGTCGGACCTGGGGGTGGACCCCCAGCAGCAGAACCGCTCTCTCCTGAGAGGCATGCAGTCGTTCAAGGTCCTGTCCGAATGCCCCATCATCGTCGTCTCCATATTTCAAGTTTATCGCAATACCGTCACTCAAAACGTCAAGGCTTTCGTCCCCCTCATCAAGGGCGTGCTACTGCTAGAGGCCAGCGCCCAGAGGCAAGCCCATGCCGACGCTGCCGCCAAAGGTCAGATTTTCACTGGCGTGAGCCCGGCTATCAAGAACAGGGCGGCTTTTGGCGAATTCATCACCGCTCAAGTGAAGACGATGAGCTTTCTGGCATACCTCTTGCGACAGTACTCGCAGCAGCTGACAGATTTCCTGCCGACGCTGCCCGATGTTGTCGTCCGACTGCTCAAGGACTGTCCTCGGGAAAAGTCTGCGGCTAGAAAGGAGTTGCTCATTGCCATTAGGCATGTCATCAACTACAACTTTCGCAAAATATTCCTGCCTAAAATAGACGAACTCCTGGACGAGAGGACCCTGACTGGTGACGGCTTGACCGTTTACGAGACCATGCGCCCGTTGGCGTTCAGCATGCTTGCCGACCTCATCCACCATGTGCGAGACTCCCTGAGCCCGGAGCAGATTCGCAAAACGGTCGAGGTCTACACCCGGAACCTGCTGGATAACTTCCCGGGGACAAGCTTTCAGACCATGAGCGCGAAGCTGCTTCTTAACATGGCCGAGTGCATCGCCAGGCTTCCCAACAAGGTGAACGCGAGGCACTACTTGATCATGATCCTCAATGCCATTGCCGACAAGTTTGCCGCCATGAATCGCCAGTATCCGAACGCTGTCAAGCTTTCGAAGCAATACCACCAGCAGGCAATGGCCGGCGCGCACGAGTCCTATCTGGCCGACAAAGACAGTCGTCCTGACTGGGATGAGACGGACATCTTCTCTGCCGTGCCCATCAAGATTTCCAACCCTCGCGAACGAGGAGCCGATCCCCTGGTGGACAACAAGTTTCTATTCCGCAACCTCTTGAACGGCCTGAAGAACACGTTTTATCAGCTGAGAACGTGCAACATCGGGACTCCTATCGACCCCGAGAATGCGCCTTCGCACTGGCAGGACGTCTCGTACGGCTTCACGGCCGAGGAGGTCAACGTCATTATCAAGCTATTCAGAGAGGGTACTTACGTCTTCCGATATTATGAGATTGAGAAGCCGGCCGCGGAGTCTCAATACATGTCGCCTGTCGAGTACATGGCCAACTTCTACATGATCTCGAGCAGCAAGGAGGAGAAGGACCTGATAGAGACTTTCGCCACAGTTTTTCACTGCATTGATCCTGCCACCTTCCACGAAGTCTTTCAGCAGGAGATTCCTCGGCTGTACGACATGATCTTTGAGCACACCGCCTTGCTGCACATACCTCAGTTCTTCCTGGCCAGCGAAGCCACGTCGCCGAGCTTCTGCGGCATGCTTCTGCAGTTTCTCATGGAACGCATCGACCAGGTCGGTTCCGCCGACGTCAAGAAGTCATCCATTCTGCTGCGACTGTTCAAATTGGCATTCATGGCCGTCACTCTATTTGCCGGTCAGAACGAGCAAGTTCTTCTGCCACACGTCGTCAACATTGTCGCCAAGTCTATTGAGCTCTCGACTAAGGCAGAGGAGCCCATGAACTACTTCTTGCTGTTACGCTCTCTCTTCCGGAGCATAGGCGGCGGCAAGTTCGAGCAGCTATACAAACAGATACTGCCTTTGCTTGAGATGCTTCTGGACGTTCTAAACAATCTCCTCATGGCCGCACGAAAGCCGTCCGAAAGAGATCTTTACGTGGAGCTGTGCCTCACCGTACCCGCGCGACTCAGCCATCTCCTCCCTCACCTCAGCTTTCTGATGCGCCCTTTGGTCGTTGCTCTGCGGGCGGGAACCGATCTCGTCGGCCAGGGCCTGCGAACTCTGGAGCTATGCGTCGACAATCTCACGGCTGACTATCTGGACCCTATCATGGCCCCTGTCATCGACGAGCTCATGAACGCCCTCTTCAACCACCTCAAGCCACACCCATACAGCCATTTCCACGCACACACTACCATGCGGATTCTCGGCAAGCTCGGAGGCAGAAACAGAAAGTTCATGTCGGGTGCCGTACCTCTCACCTCTAAAACTTACGCGGACGACTCGAGCAGTTTCGATGTGCGCCTCATCGGATCCAAGAAGGACCGGGCGTTTCCAGCAGACCTGGGCATCGACTCTGCCATTCAAAAGCTGATGGAGGCTCCCAGGCCGGGTAAGGCCAGCCAGAATCGCCAGTACGACGAGTACTACAAGGAGCAGGCTCTTCACTTCATAACAGCCCAGCTCAAGTTGCGGATAGGTTATGACCAGTTGCCGGAAGACTTGCCGAGAATCGTCCGAATTCAGGCCCAGGATCTCATGAACCGCAAGATGGACATCAGCTTGGCGCCGTTCGAGACCTCTCACCGCGACAAGTCCATTGCGAAGAAAGACGAGCAGGACAAGATCACGAAGCAGCTGATCAAAGCCATCATGTTCGCGGAGACAATACCGTGCTTTAAAGAAAAAGCCGACGCATTTCTTCTCGATATCTGCAGGCACTTCGCCATCATCGAAGTAGGGCGATCTCTGGTCGATATCAAACGCACTTTCAGCGCCTTTGACCCAAGAGCCGGCGAGGGGCCGCTTCATATTGAAACCAGGGTGTTGTCGGATGCAATCGTCGAGTCTCTGGCGTCGGATCACCCCGATCTGCGCGAGGCGGCGATGCGGGCCATCCGAGAGCTGTACCGATGCGCAGCCGTCATTTTCGGCTCCGAGGCCAACGTCGGGCGTCTGCCTCTCTTCAGTCACCTCAGCAGCACCTTTTGCCATAGCTGCTACGAGGAAGAGTGGTTCACCAAGACTGGTGGCAGCTTGGGCATCAACTTTCTACTCACCGAGCTGGACTTTGGCGACCCTTGGGTTACGTCAAAACAAACCGAGTTCATCCGTGCCCTCATGTACGTGATCAAGGATATGCCTCAGGATCTTCCGGAAAAGACTAGGTGCCTGGCCCAGACGAGCCTCGAAGTTCTTCTCAGACGCATCACCAAGAATATCAACAAGGAAGATGCACTACCGGTCTTCCAGACGCAGGGCCAACCTCAGGTCAAGCAACCGCGGCTTGCGCAGATTTGTCTTCAGTTCAATAACGAGCTGTCACACATGAACAAGTTCGTTCGCGAGACGGCCAGGCTGTCGCTGGAGCTCATCGCCAAGGCTGCTGGCTGCGAGGTCTGGGAGCTTCTTGAGCCATACAGAGACAGGTTCCTGCAACCGATTTACTCCAAGCCCCTGCGCGCGCTGCCTTTCAGCATCCAGATAGGGTACATCAACGCCATGACCTATCACATGAGCCTCAAAAGTGACTGGGTCAAGTTTGATGAAAACCTGAACCGCCTACTCATGGAGTCTCTGGCCTTGGCAGACGCCAACGACGAATCGTTGGCCAACAAACCCGCTGAGTACCGGACGCACGAAAATATCGTCAACCTGAGGGTCTCATGCATCAAGCTACTCAGCATAGCCATGTCGTTTGAGGAATTTGCCAACAACCCCTGTAAGGGCAAGGTCCTGGCCGTCTTCTTCAAGTGTCTCTACTCCGAGTCGAAGCCGACGATAAATGCGGCCAATGACGCGTTGAAGTCGGTATTGACCGTCGACAGGCGTCTGCCAAAAGACTTGCTCCAGGGGGGACTTCGCCCCGTTTTGCAGAGCCTGTCGGATCCTAAGCGCTTGACGACGCATGGCCTGGATAACTTGTCGCGGCTTCTGAAGCTCCTGACCAGCTACTTCAAGGTCGAAATCGGATCCCGGCTTCTTGACCAGATAGATTCCATCGTCGAACCCAGCGCCTGGCAGCAGATTTCCTTTACCTTTTTCGAACAAAATCCTCAAACCAAAGTTATCTCGGCAATCTTAAACATCTTCCACCTGTTGCCGTCTCAGGCTGAGACCTTCAAAGAGGTTCTCATCGACTGTTTTCTCGGCCTGGAGGAAAAACTGCGGAGAACGATACATAGCCCGTTCAGGCAGCCAATTTATCTGTACATGAATAGGTACCCCAAGGAAATCTGGGCCTATCTTCTCGGTAGGCTAGACGACATGAAGTATGGGCGGCTATTGGCTCAGGTTCTGCGTCATCCCGACAGCACTCCTTTGAGGGAGGTGGCCACCGAGAAAGTTGAAGCCCTGATACAAAGATGCAACGAAGCGATGGGGCAGGGGATGGAGAAGAAGTTTGCGGCGATCGTCAATACTGTCCACGTCCTCGACTCGATAAGCCAGTGGCCGGCCAACAACGGGTGGATGGACAGGAGGGAAAACATAGCACGGCTGAAAGCTGTGGGCAAAGACATCGAGAGCCATGTTCGAAGCTACGCTCTTCCGGCCAACCTGCGGCTGCCGGCCTATCAGGCGTCGGAGCAGCTGATGAGCATCCTTGTCAAGTCGCTCGACAGGAATCCCCGAGATTTGGACGCGCTATTCAACTTGATCGAGTTGGTGACGAACGACGAGCTTCGCCCGACGCAGGCGCTCTTCTCGTTTATATACGACAAGATCATCTGCAGCGAGTCCATCGACTTCTGGAAAACGACGTTTCTGCGGTGCCTGGAGATGTACTCGAGCAAGACGGCGCTGAACAAGACGAAGTTCTTTTTGCTGCACTACATCGTGAGCCCCATCGTGGCCATGGACGTGATGCGTCACTGGAACCAAGGCGAATCCAACGGCACGCAGCGGCTTATGGACCGAGGCCTCATCGACGCCGTCAGCACCAGGATCTGGAAAGTCCACCCGGAAATGTCGGCCGACGACCAAGCGCAACCGGGCATCGATCATACGAGATTTGAGGTCCTTCAGCTCTCTGCGATGCTGGTCAAGTATCACCACGTGCTGCTACAAGAGGCACGCAAAGATATCATCAAGTTTGGGTGGACCTTTATCCGGCTCGACGACGTCATCAACAAGAACGCGGCGTACGTGGTCATCGGCTACTTCATCGCCCACTACGAGACGCCTCCGAAGATTGTCAACCAGGTCTACATCTCCCTGCTCAAGACGAACCAGAACGAGGGACGCGCGCTGGTGACGCAAGCGTTGGAGCTCATCGCGCCCGTCCTACCTAAGCGATGCGGAAGCGGGCCTAATGAGCGCAACGCGGCATGGGCTGTGGCGCCGCGTCGGATCCTGGCGGACGAGGGGCAGAACGTGCAACAGATGACGAGCATCTTCCACTTCCTTGTACGGCATCCGGAGCTGTTCTTTGAGGCGCGAGACAAGTATGCGATCCTCCTCATTACATCGCTAAGAAAGGTCGCCGCGCCGCCGAGCCCTTCCCACGAGAGCAGGAAGCTGGCGCTCAACATGATGTGGCTCATCTGGACCTGGGAGCAGTGGCGCGTCGAGGGCAGAAAGCCAGCAATGCGGGACGACTCTCTGTCGCCGAAGTCAAAGAAGCGCAAAGCCGACGGAGAGCAGGCCGCAGTGTCGCCGACCACGCTGAAGCAGCCGGTTACCGGAACTAATGACTACCAGATTCCGCCTGTCTTCCGGCAGAAGATGATCAAGTATCTCGTCGAGTTCATCGCTCAGCTAAACGAGCGATACCAGCTGCCATCGGCGAAGCCGCGCGAGCACAACCAGTCTTCCGTTCCCCTGCCGCCGCCCAACACGGAGCTTTGCAAGAAAGCCTTGAGCCTGCTGTACAACCTCGTTCAGCCTCAGTACTGGGGAGACCTCGAGCTTGACCTGTTTCCCAACGTGACAGACGTCATTCTCGGGGGCGATAAGACGCAGGCCATCCTCAATGCCGATCCGGCCGACAAGGAAAAGTACGACGATAGGTTCCTCACAAATATCATCAACACCTTGCAGGTCGTACGCATCATACTCAGCTCCAAGTCGGACGATTGGGTTCAGAAGCACATTGCGGCGGTGCAAAAGGTCTTGGAAAAGTGCCTCAAGTGCGAGAACCCGGAGATACAGGATTGCCTACATCTCTCGGACGAGAACTACGACGACGAGCGAGAGCTGAAGTCCATCATTCAGCGAGTATTGGACGCCGTTCCCGAGGATACGCCCATGGACGACGCCGACGCGGAAGCCGAGGGCGAGGCCCAGACGTCGGAAATCGTCTCGTACCTATCGCAGGCCGCGACGGAAGCAATGAACAACGGCTCGTACATCTCGGGCGTCAACCTCCTCTGGTCGCTGGGCAAGCGGAAGCCGGCCATCATCGACCAGCACGTGGCGTCTCTGATGAAGGCCCTGCAGAGCAAGCACGCGAGGGAACACGTTCAGTACTACAACGCGGTGGCCACGCAAGCGGCCGCGTCAGGCAACCGGGCTCAGGATAACGCCACGACGCCGGGGGAGATGGCGGCCTACGACCTCGAGATCCAGACCAAGTTGATCATCAAGGAGATTCAGACGGTTGCCCTGCGGATGGAGCATCTCGGAGACAACCGGAGACCCTTTCTCAGCGTGTTGGCGACGCTTGTGGAGAAGTCGATGCACATCGAGCTCTGCACCGAGATCCTCAGCATGGTCGAGGGCTGGGTCTTTCGGTCCGAGGGGACGTGGCCGACGCTGAAGGAGAAGACAGCCGTGCTGCATAAAATGCTGTCGTTTGAACACCGGCAGGACCCGACGATGCTTTCCAGGTTCCTCGAGCTCGTCATCCGCATCTACGAGGATCCCAAGATTACTCGGACGGAGCTGACTGTTCGGATGGAGCACGCGTTCCTCATCGGGACCCGAGCTGCCGACGTCGAGATGCGCAACCGGTTCATGGCCATCTTTGACAAGAGCCTGTCCAAGACGGCAAGCGTCCGCTTTACGTACGTTCTGACGTGCCAGAATTGGGACACGCTGGCCGACTCGTACTGGCTCGCGCAGGCCTCCCATTTCATGCTGGGCGGCATCGAGCCGAACACCGGCATCCACCTACACAACGAAGACTTCAGGGTCACGCCGCTCTCGGAGCTGGCCCTGATGCTCCCGGCCAGGGATCGCGAGTCTCGTGAGGTCGGCCTGATGATGGACGACAAATTCGAGTCCCTGATGGCGGGCCATCGCCGCTTCGTGGCCGAGCTCGGCGACGTCAAGGTCCGTGACATCATCGAGCCGCTGACGCAGCTGCAGCACGTCGACACGTCGCTGGCCCATCAGCTCTGGATCGCCGAGTTCCCGCTCTTCTGGTCGGCAACGCTCCGAGACGACAGGTTCGAGCTCGAACGGGGCATCGTGTCGCTGTTGACGAGGGACTACCACAGCCGGCAGATCGACAAGCGGCCCAACGTGATCCAGTCGCTGGTGGAGGGATGCGTCAAGACTTGGCCGCAATGCAAGCTGCCGCCGCACGTACTCAAGTTCGAGGCCAAGACATACGACGTGTGGTACGCGGCCATGGTGCAGCTGGAGCAGGCGGCCATCAAGCCCGAGATGGACTCGAGCATGGTGCGCGAGAGCAACCTGGACGCGCTCGTCGATCTGTACGCATCGCTCGAGGAGGAGGACCTCTTCTACGGGACGTGGCGCCGGCGATGCCAGTTCGTCGAGACCAACGCCGGCCTCTCGTACGAGCAGAGTGGTATGTGGGACAAGGCCCAGAAGCTGTACGAGACGGCCCAGGTCAAGGCTCGGACGGGGGTGATACCCTTTTCCCAGGCCGAGTACATGCTCTGGGAAGACCATTGGGTGCTGTGCGCGCAGAAGCTGCAGCAGTGGGAGATTCTCCACGACTTTGCCAAGCACGAGAACTTCCAGGACTTGCTCCTCGAGTGCGCTTGGCGCAACACGGACATGTGGCAGGAGGCCCAGCACCGCGAGCTTCTCGACAACGTCATCAAGGGCGTCATGGACGCGCCGACGCCGCGCAGGGCCTTCTTCCAGGCCTTCATGTCACTTCTGAAGTTTCACAACCAGCAGGAGACGGCGCTGGACTTTGCCCGGGTCTGCGACGAGGCCATCCAGCTGACGATCCGGAAGTGGCATCAGCTGCCGGAGCGGTTGACCAACGCCCACATCCCGCTGCTGCAGAACTTCCAGCAGCTGGTGGAGATGCATGATGCTAGTGTCATCTGTCAGAGCCTGGCGAGCACCAACGCGGCCAATCTGGACGTCAAGTCGGGCGAGCTCAAGCTGCTGCTGGGAGCATGGCGAGACCGGCTGCCCAACGTCTGGGACGACATCACGGCCTGGCAGGATCTGGTCTCCTGGCGGCAGCACATCTTCAGCCTCATCAACCAGACGTATCTGCAGTTGCTGCCGCCGCAGGCGCAGCAGAATGCCGGCGGCGCCAACTCGTTCGCCTACCGCGGATACCACGAGACGGCCTGGATCATCAACCGGTTCGCTCACGTCGCTCGCAAGCACAACCTGCCGGAAGTGTGCATCAGCCAACTCAGCCGCATCTACACGCTTCCGAACATTGAGATTCAGGAGGCCTTTCTCAAGCTCCGCGAGCAAGCCAAATGCCATTACGAGAACGTCGAGGAGCTTTCTAGTGGGCTGGACGTGATTAACAATACGAACCTCAACTACTTCAACCCCCAGCAAAAGGCCGAGTTCTACACGCTCAAGGGCATGTTCCTGGAGAAGCTCAACCACAAGGACGATGCGGACAACGCCTACGGGATGGCACTGTATTTCGACATTGGTGCGGCCAAGGCATGGGCCGAATGGGGCTACTTCAACGACCGCAAGTTCAAGGAGGAGCCGTCGGATCTCAACGCGGCGCGGCAGGCTCTCACGTCGTACCTTCAGGCGGCCGGCAGCTACAAGAGCTCCAAGTCGCGTAAGCTGTTGGCTCGCATCCTCTGGCTTCTCAGCTTGGACGATGCCAAGGGAACCATCGCCATGGGCTTTGACGACTTCAAGGGCGAGACGCCCGTCTGGTACTGGATCACGCTCATCCCGCAGCTGTTGACGGGTCTGGGTCACAAGGAGGCGCCGCGGGTTTACCAGATCCTGCTGAGCATTGCCAAGTCGTACCCGCAGGCGCTGTATTTCCAGCTGCGAACGAACCGCGAGGACATGAACATAATCAGAAAGAACCAAGAGGCCAAGGAGCGGATGCGTCTTCAGCAGCAGCAGCAGCAGCAGCAGCAGCAGATGGCGCCGTCAAAGTCGCCGTTGCAGCAGACCAAAGCGGAACATACCGAGACCGAGGTCAAAGCCGAGCCCGCTCAGGGGGTGGAAGCCGGTCAGGAGGCGGCGGCGGGCCAGAGGAAGCCTCCCTGGGAACTGACGGAGGAGATCATGTCTGTGCTGAAGACGGCGTTTCCGCTGCTGGCGCTCTCGATGGAGGCCATGGTGGACCAGATCCAGAAGCATTTCAAGTGTCCTCCGGATGAGGACGCCTACAGGCTGATTGTCGCGCTCCTCAACGACGCGTTGACGTACGTGAGCCGAACGCCGGCTTCGTTTGCCCGGAGTGTCAAGCTTCCGTCGGCGACGGAGACCAACATCACGAGGTTTGCCGAGACGATCTTGCCGAACCACATCAAGAAGTCGTTTGAAAAGGACTTTGTCGAGGTGAAGCCGACAATGTACGAGTACATCCACAAGCTGCGCCGGTGGAGGAGCAAGTTTGAGGAGAAGCTGGACCGACGGTTGGCTCACGCGCCGCTCGAGGCCTTTTCGTCGCATCTCAGCGAGTTCCGCTATCAAAAGTTTGACGAGGTCGAGATCCCTGGCCAGTATCTGCAGCACAAGGACAAGAACCAGGACTTTGTCCAGATCGAGCGCTTCCTGCCCAACGTCGACCTCGTCCGGTCCTACAGCGCGTCCTACAGGAGACTCAAGATGCGCGGCCACGACGGCAGCGTCCACTCGTGGGCCGTCCAGCACCCTGCGGCGCGGCACTGCCGGCGCGAGGAACGGATCCTTCAGCTGTTCCGCCAGCTCAACCAGACGTTGGGCCGCAAGAAGGAGAGCCGGCGGCGCAACCTGCAGTTTACGCTGCCGGTCATGGTGCCCCTGGCGCCGCACATCCGCATCGTGGCCGAGGACAGGTCCTACGTCACCCTCCAGGCCGTCTTCGAGGACCACTGCCGTCGCATGGGACAGGCCAAGGACGATCCGATCCTGTACACGCTGGAGAAGCTTCGCGGCGTCCTCGACACGGACAGTGCGCAGGCCAAGCTGGAGCTGACGCCCCCGGCCAGGCTCGAGGTGTTTAACGCGGTGCAAGAGAAGTGGGCGCCGCAGACGATGGCTCTCGAGTACTTCCAGCTCATCTTCCCCCAGTTCGCCGAGTTCTGGCTCTTCCGCCGCCAGTTCTCCTACCAGCTGTCGGCCCTGTCCTTCATGACCTACATCCTCTACATGCACAACCGCTTCCCGTCCAAGATGAACATCGCCCGCGGATCCGGCAACATCTGGGGATCGGAGCTCATGTCCTTTATGAACTCGCCCAAGCTCCTCTTCGCCAACCCGGAGCCGGTACCGTTCCGGCTAACGCCCAACCTTCAGGTCCTGATGGGGCCCCTGGCTCTCGAGGGCATCTTCGCCTGCGCCGTCATGGCCATCGCCCGCTGCCTGACGGAACCGGAGGACGAGCTCGACCACGCCCTCACCCTCTTCGTCCGCGACGAACTCATCTTCTGGCTTACCAGTAGCCATCGCGGCGCCATCAGCGAGAGCCAGTTGAGGGAACAGGTTCAGACCAATAGCGACTCCATCGTCAAGCGGGCTGCTAGTCTCGCCCGCAACCCTTCTGGGAACCTGCCTGCGAACCAGACTGTTATCGACGCCGTGGCCAAGGCTGTCCACCCTATGAATCTGGCGCAGTGCGACGCTTTGTGGATGCCATATCTGTGAATGGTTTCCTCCTTCTTGTTTTTCTCTTTTCGTCTTTATTTTTCGTTGTCTTGTTTTTTTCTCACTTTGCTATTCTCGTCATGCAGGTATGACGATGAAAAAGGGGACTGGACTATCGGACAAAGGGGAAGGGGGGGGAAGGGGGTTCGGAAAAGGGGGTATGGGGAAAGGGGGGGGTTCTTTGTTCCCCTCTCTTTTTGACTTCACTCATCACTATCGTGACGGTGAGGAAAGGAGGGGGCAACGCTGCTTTGAGCATGGCGTTTTAGGGGGGGAAGTTGATGAGATCACTTGAGATTCATTGAGAACAGTTTGCTAATGTTTCGTTCTGATACCCTCCCTGTTTCCTACGTGACTTGCTTCCATCCAACCAAGCCTAAAGATGATCAAGACCAACAGCCAAGAGACGAACAGCTTCTCCAAAAAGGCATAGATAAAATCAAGAATCGCCACAACTATCAAGCGACCTAACCTCGTCTCTGCTCACATCTCTCCCCTCAAAGCTTCGCCTTCCCCCCACCGCCTTGACGACCGACTAGATGATCCTCGATACGCTGAAAGCGGTAGAAGAAATCCAGGCTCTGAGGGTTGAGCAGCGTCCCGCTGGGGGTGATCTTCTTGCCTGAGATGATGGCCTTGATCGGGACTTCGACCTTTTTGCCGTTGACAGTCATCTTTTTTTTTGAAGAAGTAGGAACGTTAGCGTTTCTACCGTCGATTGATGGAAGAGAGAAAGAGATCATCATCGTCAAGGTAGAAGAAAACTCACCGGCAATTCGGGCGCCTCGAAAACATACTTGGGCACGTGCCTCTTGGAACGATGGCTCGCAATCGCCTCCTTGACCCTCGAGACCAACTCGGCAGAGAAGCTCTTGCCGGGCCTCATGACGAGGAAAAGCACGACGCTCTCATCCGTATCCGTCTCCCTTCTCTGGCCAACACAAAGCGAATCCAAGACCTCGTCCGAAAACTGATTCTCAATAACATCGTAAATCTCGGCAGTACCGAACCTGACGCCACTGGGGTTGAGCACGCCGTCCGAGCGGCCGAGGAAGATGATTGCCTTGGTACGGGGGTGGATAGTGATGAGGTCGCCGTGCGTCCAGACGCCGGGGAAGCGGTCGAAGTAGGAGCCAAAGTACTTCTCACCCGGTGCAGGTCGCGAATCTCCCCAGAAAAAGGGAGGGACGTTGGGGAAGGCCTTGGTCGCCACTAGGTCGCCCGCTTCACCGTCCGGGACGGGTTTGCCTTCTTCGGAGAAGACTTGGATCTTGACGCCGAGAGCTGGGCCGACGCAGCCGCCGGCGTAGATGGGCATTAGGGGGTTTACCGTAGCGAAAGAGCCGGCCTATTACTCGTCAGCCAGGCTACCACTGACACTGGTAGATCAAAGGGGGGGGGGAGATAGGGACAACATACAATGTCGGTACCTCCCGAGAGGTTGATGAGTTGCGTGCGCTTGGGAAAGGCCTCGTCATAGAACCAATGAAAAAGGTGATCCGGCAGGACTGTCCCGGTACTGCTAACAGCGTCCAGATTCGACAGATCGGCTACCTCGCGAGGCCTAATGTTCCTCTTTCTCAGCTCCGTCATCCATCTAGGGCTGATGCCGAGAAAATTGATGCGCTGCTGCTCAGCCACGCGGAGCAAGACCAACGGGTCCGGTACGAAGGGTGAGCCGTCGTAGAATATGGCGCGTCCGCCGGCGGCGATGATCATGACGTTCATCAGGTACATGATCCATCCCGTCGTCGTGTATTGAAGACCGACGAGGCCGGGATTCAAGTCAGCGTGCAAGGCGTATTCTCTCATTATGCTCAGTAGCATCGTGCCGCCAGCGTGAACGATGGCCTTGGGTACGCCAGTCGTGCCAGAGGAAAAGTATATGATGGCCGGATCCTGGAAGCCGAGACGCTTAATCGGTGGCGGGGGCTGCTCTTCGGTGACGGCGTTGAGGAACTGCTCCAGCGTCTCGGTCTTGGGAATGGCCGACACGTCGTATGGCCTGCCGACGAAGCGCGGAGCGGCGATGATCCTCACCGGATCGTCAGTATCAAGGCCTTGGACGACGGCACGGATTTTATCACGCAAGTCATAGACGTTGCCATTGTAGACGGCGCCGTCATCGAAGAAGACGAACTGGTCGGTGTCAGGGCCCTGGCGTAACACTTGAAGGGATTACAACTCTTTCCCCCTTACCTTGGGTCGAATCAAGCGCAGTCGCTGCAGCAAGCCGGAGACGCCCATGTCAGTCGATGAGCTGCTAAAGATGGCGCCCAACCAAAGAGTGGCGAGGAAGACGACGAGCGTCTGGCAGGAATTGGCCCCAACCATGACGATGCGATCGCCCTCGGATACTCCAGCTGCCTTCATGGCGCTGGCCAGACGAGCAACTCGTTGACGAAGCTGGCCAAACGTCACATGAACCACGTCCGTGTTCCCTTCGCGCACCTCCGTCAAGGCAACCTTGTCATCGACTTTGACATGGGTCGACCGGACGGTACAGTCGTGAGGAGCCCGATTCCAGAGAAAGTTTTCCGCCACATTGAGCTTTAAGCCTTTGAACCACGCCGGCAGACTGGAGATGGGAGCAGCCTCGTCGACGACACGGCCATAAGAACCCTCATGAATCCAGCTCTGAGACTCCCAGAGCTG
Source organism: Ophiocordyceps camponoti-saundersi (nom. inval.) (assembly GCA_003339415.1). Classification (NCBI taxonomy): domain Eukaryota; kingdom Fungi; phylum Ascomycota; class Sordariomycetes; order Hypocreales; family Ophiocordycipitaceae; genus Ophiocordyceps; species Ophiocordyceps camponoti-saundersi. The sequence goes on from PDHQ01000046.1 coordinate 45,570, forward strand.
ATGGTAGAATTGGCCCCGTTGATCACACGACCAATTGTAGAGGTCCCAGAAGTTCTGCTCGCTTCTTGTCAGCGACTGGTCAATTTGGCTTTAGGGGAATTGGTTTTTTTTTTCCCGTACCCGGAGATTCAGCCCGTACCGGCGGTTAGACTCCTGCATGAAGCGCCACATGTTGGTGTCCTGAGGGTTGGCATGCTCCCAGAGCTTCCGCGGGGCCGGATCGAGCATCATGAAGATCGAGTCGACGCTGTTCTACGACGCTGAAGATGTGTATGTAAAAGAGATAAGCAAATTAAAGTCAGGATGCGGAGAAGAAGAAGAAGGGGGACGAGGACGGGACGAGGACAAGGATGGGGGAGGTTGGATGGTTTTATACCTGTCTCTCGAATATGTCGTATGTATACGTACGTACGTATGCACATACAACTCGACCGTCGACTGCAGGTATTCGTCGGACTGTAACCGTCAGGGAAAAGCCTAAAGGATATATGCTGCAGGTATTTGTAAGGATTAGTACATGCTGCAGAGACAACCTCGGTCAGAGTTGCGCCGGTCTGTTCCCCTCCCCCTGAAACTCCATTGAAGACGCCACAAGCCAGCTTCGGATTCATTCGTCGTCCGTCATCTCCATCAAGCTCTCTCCTCGCTCTTCCTCTTCATCCTCTCCCTCGTCGCTCTGTAGCCCCTTACCCTTCCCTTCGCCGTTCAGCCTCCGCTTGGCCTCGGCCTTGCTTCGCTCCAGCTGCCGTTCGAACTCGGCCAAGTCGTCGTCGACCTCGTCGTCGGCCGAGTCAAAGGCCGTCTCCTCGAGCGCTCTGTTAAGCAGCTCCGTCGCGATGCTGTCCTGGGGGCTGATGGCCAGCGCTTGGTGCAGCACCCCAACAGCCTCGTCCGGTCGGTTCTGCTCCATCAGGATGAGGCCCTTTGCGCTGAAGATGGCCGCATCCTTGCCACCGAGGCGCAGCACCTCGTCGAACTCGGCCAGCGCGCGATTGAAGTGTCGCAGCCGCCGGAAGGAGTGGCCCAGATTCGTCCGCGCCGACAGCCAGGCCGATGGCTCGCTATCCATGTCGTCGGCCATCTTGAGGGCGGCAGAGAAGTACTGAACCGCCTCCTTGGGCTTGTCCTGATGGTACTTGACGATGCCCATCTCGTTGAGCAGTAGCGGGTCAGTCTTACACAGCCCGTAAGCCGTCTTGAGAAACTCCTCGGCCAGCGTCATGTTGTTGAGCGCGTGGTTTTGCATCCCCAGAAAGACCTGCGGCAGATGGGTGCCCATGAAGAGCCGAGCTGCGGTAGAATAGGCCGAGATGGCTTGATCGTGCTCGCCTTCCACCGCAAAGGTGTGGGCGAAGCCGATCCAGGCCGGCCCAAAGTGGGCGTCCATCATGCTGGCTTTGCTAAAGTACCGGCGAGCTTCGGGGATCTTTTCGATGGCCAAGTAGTAGATGCCGACGGCCAGCCAAGTGCACGGTTCTTCCGGGTGGGTGTCGGCGAGGTCGTGGGCCACTAGAAACAGCAGATTCTTCATCTCGAGCTCGTACAGGCAGGCCAGGTGGACTGGATAGACGGAGAAGTTGTACTTGTCCTTGTGCAGGACGGCACTGGTGACGGCCAGGGCGTCGCGGTAGCGGCACTGGGTATAGAGGAGGTCGGCGCGGGCCAGCTGCAGGTCGGGATTGGTCGCCAGGTGGTAGTGAGTCGAGAGCGAATCGTAGGCCGTCTCGAACGCAGCCGGGTTGCGGTACTTTGACAGGCGCGTGGTGTAGAGCATCTTGGTGAAGTCGGCCGCCTCCTGAGAGGCCGAGACGTCTCCGGAGACGGTGATGGAGTCAAAGTCGAGGCTCTCGAGAAACTGCCACTCCTCGTCGGGCGAAAGGAGCGAGTTCTTCATGAGCTGTTGAAAGGCCTCGAAGCACTGAACGTCGATGCGGACGGCATCCTTGTAGCATTCCTTGGCCCGGTCGAAGGCGTTCTGCTTGGCGTAGCAGATGCCGCGGAGGAAGCACATGGCGGCCTCGAATCGCCGATTGGCAGCGCCGCCGGCGTCCTGATTCCTCGGACGGCCCTGTCGTGGTTGGGCCTTGCGCTTGTTGCTAGCATTGGAGATGAGGTGCGTCGGGTTACGCTCGCCGAGGAGGCTAAGGGCCTCTTCAAACCGATTCTGCTTGATCAGACAATGGCCTGCCAGGTATCGACACGACGGGCTTCGGGTGACGAGATCCTGCTTAGCGAGGAAAGCCTGGGCGCGAGTATAATTGCCAGTAGCAAAATGAACCTGGGCTAGCCAGAAGGCATCCTGATCGTCCTCTTGCGAGCGCGTCAGTGACAAGGACCAGGAGGGGAAAAGAACAGGAGCAGGAAGGGCGACTGACTGGTGAGGGCGAGTAGCTTATCGCCGATAAAGATGGCCGACTCGTACTGCGCTTTATTGAGGGCATCTTGCCTCCATTCTCTGAGAAAGGTGTCCATACCAGGGGGGTCAAGGGTAAGAAGGTGAAGGGTTTGGCGATGAGGCGACGGAAACGCGTCTGTGATACCTCGTGAGCTTGTACCGTCGACGGTGCCTGCCTCTGACCCTCTGACGGAGGAGTGGTTAGTTGTGGAACTAGGGCGGTACCGAATACAAGCGGGGACAGTGTGTGTTTTCAGCGCTTCACTCAGCCATAAGAAGAGGAGCTACACAGTCTGCTCGTGTCTCTTCAACACGGAGTATACGAATAGTACTTCATCAAGCTCAACACTGAAGATCAACCATCTGTTGCTACGTCTGTAGACACACACACTCAACTCTTCATGTCTCTCAACCAGCAATAATGAATACGAGCGAGCGGATGACACGCTAAACAACCGTCATCACCAAAGACTACCTAGGAGAACCGAAACAGCCTTCTCAAACGCCCCAACACTCACCCTTATCCTATCCTCCACCGCCATGTTGAGATACTCCTCCTCTCGCTTCTATAGCATCCTCGGCCTACCCAGGGGGGTCCCGTCCTCGAAGATCAGATGGGTTCCCGAGTCGGGTCTCTATCCGAAGGGCTTTAAAGCGTCGGGCGTTTACGTCGGCATCAAACCAACTAACCTCGGCAAGCCCGATCTCGCTCTCGTCTCGTCTGATCGACCTTGCGCCGCAGCCGCCGTCTTCACCAAGAACAAGTTCTGCGCCGCCCCGGTCACCTTCTGCCGAAATCTTCTCGACGCCAAGGCCAACGATGGCATTCGTAGCATCATCGTCAACTCGGGTAACGCTAATGCGGTCACGGGCGTCCGGGCCCTACAAGATGCCACCAGCATGGCCAGAACAACCGACGACCGGGTCGAGTGTCCGGACTCGACTCTCGTCATGAGTACCGGCGTCATAGGAGAGCGGTAAGTTGCATTCTTCTTTGTCGATCCCTTTATAGTATGAGAGATTAATCGTCTGTTAGGCTGCCCATCAAGAAGATCCTCGACCACGTTTCCGTCGTCTACTATAACCTCGGCGAGTCGCATCAAGACTGGCTGAAATGCGCCGATGCTATCCGCACCACCGACTCCTTTCCGAAGCTGTCCTCCCGCTCCTTCGAACTGCCTTCGTCTCCCGGCGTCGAATATCGCATAGCCGGCATGTCCAAGGGCGCTGGCATGGTGAACCCGAATATGGCCACCCTCCTCGGCATCCTCGCCACGGATGCGCCCGTCGACCCTTGCATCATCAAGCCCATGCTCAAGTACGCCATCGACCGGTCTTTCAACGCCATCACCATCGACGGCGATACGTCGACCAACGACACCGTCGCCTTCCTCGCCAACGGAGCCGCCGGCGGCAATGCCATCACGTCAGAAGACTCTCCCGATTACCGCGCCATGCGAGATGTCGTCACAGAGTTCGCCATCGACCTTGCTAAGCTGGTCGTCCGCGATGGCGAGGGCTGCACCAAGTTCGTCACCATCCGAGTCGCCGAATGCCGCACGACCGAGGCGGCCCGAGCCATCGCCATCGCCATCGCCACATCACCCCTCGTAAAGACTGCGCTGCACGGTTGCGACGCCAACTGGGGACGAATCCTCTGCGCCATCGGCTACGCCCTCATCACCCCTCCCGGCCAGCCGGAAACCGACGTCCCGGACATCGACCCGGATCGGACCAACGTTTCTTTCATCCCCACCGACGGCTCGCCCGAGCTGAAGCTGCTGATAAACGGGGAGCCCGATAAGATCGACGAAGTCCGGGCCCTCGAGATTCTCAGGGCTGAGGATCTCGAGATCCTTGTCCGGCTCGGCACGGGGGACAAGAGCGTCGAGCATTGGACTTGTGACTTGAGTCACGAGTATGTGACAATCAATAGCGATTACCGCACCTAGAGTGCTGGTTGCATGTTTCACTCTGTGTTTTTGGGTCTCAAGAGAAAGAGCATATGTGTGTGTGTTTATGGTTGAGCGGACGAGATAGAGGAAAAGCAAGCGTTTGGTTAGTTGGTAGAGAGTGAAAGATGTCAAAGAACACCTCCGGCTACGTGGTGTTCGATCGATAGCATAAAGCGGCTTTCATCGTCCATTCGTCACATTATGTATGTACACATATATACACCATTTGCCTACCTACCTACTAGGTAGGTATCTATTCAAAAGATAGATGGGTATGCCAGGCTAAGCGCTCAGCGTGCCCTTGGTACTTGGCACCTCGCCCTCCTTGCCCGGAACCCTAGACGTGGCCATGCGTATAGCGACAGCAAGAGCCTTGAAAGCGCTCTCGGCCCTATGATGATCATTCTCGCCCCGAAGACAGTCGACGTGCATGGTGACGCGAGCAGCCTGAGCGAAGCTCTGCAGACAATGCGGCACCATCTCACAACTGAGCTTCCCGAGCCACTCCCTCTTGAGACCCAGATCAACGACGCAGTACGGTCGGTTGGAGAGGTCGACGACGGCTCGGGAGAGGGCCTCGTCTAGAGGCGCGTAGCCGTATCCGAACCTGGTCAGGCCTGAGGGGGTGCCGAGGGCTTTGTTGAAGACGGAGCCAAGGGCTATACAGCAATCTTCCGCCGTGTGATGATCATCGACTAATTATCAGGAAGAAAGCGATTTAGTTGTATAAACGGACAGCACTTTTGACAGAATAGGAGAGAAGAGGGGAAGGGAAGCGAGATCATCCTCACTGTGTAAATCGCCCCGACACTTGATAGCAAGACTCCATCCAGCATGCTTCGCCAGAGCGTGTAGCATATGATCGAGAAACCCGATACCGGTATCGACGGCGATGAGCTGCGACGCCGAGGCCTGCGACGCGTGGCCCTCGCTGGAAGAGCCGCCGCCGCAGCTTTGGAGCAGGTCCTTGGGCGTGTCCGGCGGCAATTGGCCGCCGTCGAGGTTGAGAGCCAGCTGGATCTTGGTCTCGTTGGTTTCTCGGGCAAGAGCCGCAGCTCGGACCTTCTTGTCTGAGGAAGAGGAGGAAGAGGAGCTCATGGTTCGGGATTTTTTTTGGGGGGGGCACCTTTAAGGTGGAAAAGGGGTCAAGGCAATTGACTCTCTCTGTATGGTCGGTTATGCCGCCTTGTGGTGAAGACTGACTCAGCAAGTTCTTGAAGGGGGGGGGATTTACGTTTATTGCTATTCGTACCCGCCTTCGTGAGGGTCGCGTCGATGTCGTTATTCGCACAAATATGCATGCTCTTTCTATTCTTAAGTTGTGAGCTCAGGACGGAGGATTTTTGTTTGCTTGCGAAACTTCTATCAGGAGTCCAGGATTACATACATAGGTATATATGCATGTACCTACCTTTAATCCAGGCGAGAAGAGCCACATGAATGAGTCACAGCAGAATCTCGTAGCCTCACATGTTTCCCATGATGAAGATCCGATTTCACGCGTCTCGGCAGCTTTTGGAAGTTGGAGGGTTGACCGTTGATGGAGCTCTCGCCCGCTTCGACTTGCCTCGGGTAGCGCGCCTCTCTGTAGCCTGCTACTGCGAGCACACATACATACATACATGCATATAGATGCACCTCGGTCGTAGTCTCTCTCGTAAAGCGAAGGCGAGAGAGATGTGCCCGACAAAAGTTAAAATTTAGCTATTAAAGATGCGTTGATCGGCGCAAAGAGTACAGATACCTGCATAGAAATTGAGGGAGTCGATGAGAATAAAGGCACTCACTCACTCACTCACTCACTCATTTCTCGTTCAGACAACTGGCGGCAACTGCGCTCAACTGCGGCTCAGAGTGAGGCTCAGTCAGCGCTCAGCAGCTGGCAGGGAGGCTCAGCAAAGGGTACGTACCCCTGTGAGGTACAGATGCCTGAGGCACACATGGCCTATATAAACGCCTCTCCCCCCCCCCTCCCCTTTCACTTTTCTTTCTTCCTTTCTTCTTCATCCCAGTGCACGGGCGTTTTCCTTCTCCGTGAAGCGATAAGCTGAGAGAGGAATTTTGCTAGTTGAAAACTATTTACTGACCACTTCTCATCGGGTTCGCCTGGTGAGAGAATTTTTGGAAACACATCTTTTTGTGACACCTCTTTCATTGCGGCGCGGTTCCATCGTGGGCCGACGCGAAGAAGAAGGGCATCGTTGCTGTTGTTTCCTGTGTTGGTCCTAATTCTATGCTCTGGATGCTCAAAACTCACGATCGTGTGCGTCGTTTCTACGTGGGTGTGCTTGAGATGGTCGCTGTCAGTCAGACACTCACATTCGCATCTCCTTCTTCTTTGAAAGACGTGTGTCGAGATTAAAAGAAAACAGTCGGCCGGAGCTTTTCTCTTCGTGTTTCGGAAGGCTTCTGGTCGTAATGTGCTGGTCGTGATGGTTGTCGTGATCCGTGATGGCCTCGTGCGTCCGTTCACCACATTTTCGCGTCTATTTTCTTGAAGAAGAAAATTTTTCCTGTAGCTAGAACATGGTTAGAGAGCTTAATCTTCGAGGTCGTGACCACGATGCACGTGCTACGACTATTTTCCCTCGAGAGGTTCGCGTCTATTTCGTCCACCGAAGTCAAGAATTCTCTCTCTCTCTTCCTCTCTACCTCTCTCCCTCTCTCTCTCTCTGTCTGTCTAGATTATTCAGCATCTCTCTCTCTCTTTCTCTCTCCTCCGTCAACTTCTCGCTCCTCCTCGTCAACCTGAGGTCGTCAACTTGAGGGAAAACCCCAGCAACGGGCCACGAGAACACACGATTTTCTTTCTCCCCACCCAAAACGACGACAACGGCACTACGACCGCTGCCGCCCTCCATGGCGGGCGAGACCAGCGTGGCAGACAAGACGCAGCAGCAGCAGCAGCGGACAGCAAACAGCGACGCCGCCGACAAGAACAAAAAGCTCTCAAACGCTGAACTGAAGAAAAAGGCCAAAGAGGAAAAAGCTGCAAGACGAGCAGCTGCCAAATCAGCTCAGCCGCAACAAGCACCAGCCGCCGCCCACCAGCAGCAGTCGACCAAGACCGCCATCGTCAACGATTCGCCAAAGAGCATCGTCGGCTCGACAAAGGCCAAACTCAAGCACGATGGCGCCTCAACGTCACGGCCTCAGGTGCCAGAATGCTTCAGCCACCTGTCCATGGCCCGGCGTCTGGCCATAACGCAGGCGGACAAGGACGTTCATCCGACGGTCTTGGCTCTGGGTCAATACATGGGCTGTTTCGCCATTGGTGACAGCATCACCAGACTCGAGGCTACGCTGTTGGCTTTCAAGAAGGTCTCTCTCTCTCTTCTCCCTCTCTCTCTCTTCCTCTCTCTGATGAAAGCTGCCGTGTTGCTAAAATGGCCCTTGAAAAACAGGTCATCGACTCCTACACCACCCCCCATGGCGCAACCTTCTCTCGACACTTTACGTCGCACGTCCTCAACCCGCAAATCGATTACCTCGCCGCCTGTCGACCGATGTGCTTCTCCATGGGCAACGCCATCCGCTGGCTAAAGCTGCAAATCAGCAAATTAGACATCGACCTGCCAGACTCGGAGGCAAAGAAGCACCTATGCGACCTCATCGACAGCTTCATCAGCGAGCGCATCACCCTCGCCGACTTCGTCATCGTCAAGACGGCCGCCGAGATGGTCTCGGAAGGCGACGTCGTCGTCGTCTACGGCAGACACCATCTCGTCGAACGCGCCCTGCTAAAGGCCCGATCTCAGGGTCGTCGGTTTAAAGTCGTCGTCGTCGACGATGCCTTTGAGCGCGTCAGCATCGACCTCGCAAAGGTTCTCGCCCAGGCCGATATACCCGTCACCTACATGTCCGACTTGGGCGCACTGAGGACGACGCTCTCCGGCGCCACCCTCGTCATGGCTGCGGCCGAGGCCATGTTCAGTAACGGCGCCATGTACGCCCGCGCCGGCACCTGCGATGTCGCCGCCGTCGCCGCCGACCTTGGCCTGCGCGTTGTCGCCCTCTGCGAGAGCATCAACTTCACCGAAAGAGTGGCCATCGACTCCCTCACCTACAACGAAATCGATCCCGAGAGCTGCCATGACGAGGGCTTCCGTCTGCTGTTCGATACTACCATGCACCGCTACATCTCCGTCGTCGTCACTGAGCTGGGTACTACGTCTGCTAAGTCGGTACCGGCAATTCTGAGGAAGCTAGAGGAGCTATAGACGGATGGAAAGGGGGGGGGGGGGGGGGGGGGGGGGCGTTTTTCTTTTTTTACACCATGAATAAAAAACGCCAAAACAGCCTGTCACC
>PDHQ01000046.1:55173-189246 GCA_003339415.1 Ophiocordyceps camponoti-saundersi (nom. inval.)
GGGGGGGGGGGGGGGGGGGGGGGGGGGGGGGGGGGGGGGGGGGGGGGGGGGGGGGGGGAATGGTGAGCTCGTATTCGTCACGTGCTTCATCACGAGGTTCTTTGATGATAGACTCGAGTTAGAGAGAGCATGGAGCGTCTCGTCTCCAGCATCTATATCTGTTTTTCTTTCCTTTCCAGATGGATGCTTTTTGTCTTCTTCGATGAAGAAAGATCTTTTGACTCGCTATAACTGATTCTCCTTCTTTCACGTCTTTGCTTGATTGTAAGCCTCACGAGAGACACGATACCGTGACAGACGGGGAGCATAGTCAACTCATCCAACCGCTCCCAGCAGACAACTCCGAGAAACTCTCCCGTCCAAAAGAAACCTCCTCTTGAGTAGAGCATGATGCAGAATACAATCTATGACTTGCCCCCAAAAAAGCCTGTCTACGAAAAAAACACCATCTCTAGGTCGGTAGTCCTGAAGCCAGACAGAAAATCGCTCAACAACAGCACAAGACACCCAACGATGCCCAACGAGGCTCTATTCTACCGTGATCCCTTACCCTCACTGTATGGAGGCGGCGGAGGTAGAGCACGAGACGACATTGCCTCACTCTCGCTGCCGCCACCGCCTCCTCCTCCTCCTCTTCTCGCCCAAGACTGCGTCAAGGCCATCATCTTTCCCATGTACTGCTGAATAAAAGACTCGCTGCAGCAAGAGGAAAGAAGCATCTCATCAGTAAGTGTTGCTCAAAGGGAGAACAGTCGAGACTCACGTATAGAAACTGTGTTCCGAATTATGCGGCGAAACCAGGTTGTGAGCCAACTCGTGAGCCAGCACAACCCACCACCACATCCCCGCCTCGGCCTTTCCGGCTGCTTGTCCCACGCTCGAAGCGTGCAGCTGCAAGAAGAACCTGAGATTGCAAAAGATGCTGCCTCCGGTGTTGAAGGCGATTGTACCCCCGGCCTCGTCGTAAAACACGTGCAGAGCCCGCGGCTCGAGCGAGTAGATGCCGCCCACCTCGACAAGTAAGCCAGCAAACGAGTTGATGGCCGCCCCCTGCGCCCTCATCAAGGCCGTTGTCGAGGCGCCCGCCACGTCTCGCGCCACGAACACCCTGATGCCGTTGGAAGCCTCGGCGACAAGGACCATGTTGGTGGCCGCTGTTCGGTCGCAGTAGGTCGCCTGCTCCTTTACTTCCCGCACCGACGGCTGCGAGAAGACGCTTTCGGATCCGTGAGCACGCGTCGCCTTGATGGCGTTGAGCAGGTTCTGCTGCACAACCGCCGGGTTCGTCACCCTTCCCTCATCTTGACCGGACGCTGCCTGCGGTCGTCCTCCGCCGCCGCCGTCATCCTTGGCCTGCTCGACCATGCCCTTCCGCCCTCCGTCGTCGGCCGTCGGCTCGCTCTGGTGGCTATCCAGACCCAGCCTCCGAGTCAGGTTCGACAGCAAGCCGGACCCCTTCTTGTTAAAGTTGCTCCAGTTATTATCCGCTGCCGCCGGCGGAGGCGACCCGTCTGGAGCACCCCATCCTCCGGGCATGCTGGGCGCTTCGGGTTGGCGCGCCACCTGCCCAGGTTGCTGAGCCGCGGCAGCCGTCTGCTGCATCCAGCTCTCCTCCCGCTCCCGGATCTTCTTCCGCTCCTCTTCCAGCGCCTTTTCCCTCTGCTCTTCGGCGAGCCGGGCCTCGGCCGCCTTGGCGCGGAGGATTCGGTCCACGTTGTACCCGCGCGCGCGAAGCCCGTACAGGTCCAGCGTAAGGAAGGGTTCGAAGAAGAGGTACGCCTGCTGGTTCGGCCGATTCAGAAGCATCTGGCAGATCGCCTGGCCGACTTGATACATGTCGGGCCGGCCCTCTTCCGACACGTAGAGAACCCACGATCCTTGCTCCTGAGTGGCGGCCGCTGACCTCTTGACCGTGTGCGACTGGTGATGATTCTTCAGGCTTCGTCGCAACGCCACCGAGCGAACCGTTTGCACCACAAGATTCTTCTCGAGCCACTTCGTGTCGTGCTTTATGGCGTCACGGCGATAGTTGCCGTATTCATACAGGAACAATTTCGACCTTTCCAGCACATGCTTTCGGAGCGACTGGGCATCTTTGCGGTTCGCTGTAAGGCTGCCGGTCCGCACGTCTTCATGTACGAGGCTACTCAGTCTCTGAGCGCCGAGTTGGAGATAGAACGTCTCGAGAGCATCCTCCTCCGGCGCGCAAATCAGGTGCTCCTTGAAGAGGCGGTAATTAATAATATCGTCTAGCACCACGATCTGGCTAGCAGTCGCCAGCTGATAATGCCTGATCGGAGCTTCTTCCTCGTCGTCCGGATCGAATTCGAGCAGGTTTTCCTTGCTGTTGACTGCCAACTCCTTGTAGGCAAGGAGACAGGGGGATACCTTCATCTTTCTCCACAAGTCCCGGTCTCGTGAGAGCACGTTCGATACCTCTGCGAGGGATTTGAGAAGGTCCATGTACTTATCGGCGCTCTGAAGGGCGTCGAGCATCCTTGCCGGTTCACTACAGACCATCTGCGCCACCTCAATCTTCGACGGTTCCATCTTCGCTCCGCAATGGAACAGGAACGAATTGGCCTCCTGGCCAAAGTCGACGAAATCGAATATATCGCCATACGTGGTCGATGTGCCGAGGTATGCTTGCGAGGGGCTGATGTACGAGAGGGAGCCCTGGCCCGCCTTCTGCGATATTCGAGAGATGCTCTTCCGGTTGGTGATGGGGATAATGGGGGCAACGCGGAGCTTGGCCAGATTGTTATCGCGCACCTCGCTGATCCGGGAGGCAAAGTATCCAAACAGCGTCGCGGCGGTTCGCTGGTCCTTGGGCGGGTTGTCCAGCAGTCGCTTAACGCACTCAGCCATAGGCGGGTCTCTAGCAACACCGAATTTCTGTAGGCAGCATCGTCAGCATGTGAACCCTTTTCTTCATCTGAATCAACGCACGTGAGCATGGGCGTGTAGGTCCTTGCGCAGGATATCGAATCCCAATACTGCTGCCCTGTCGTTGGTGAAGCACGACGACGGCACGACAAGCCGTCCGCCCCCTTGCAAGGGAAGGATGGCTTTGACCGTGTCGCTGAGATCAAAGGAAGCGTATTGATTGGCGTGATGATTTGCGATAAAGTACGTCATGGCCGCGGTCCTCGCAGCCTCGTTCTCAGACGACATCATCTCCACGAGTTCGGGAACCGACGGATGCGTACGCAGTCCCAAGCGGTGCAGAAACCGCCCCTCCGGACTGCTGGACCGGAAGCTACCAGGAGGGCCAGGCCACTGCAGGATCGGCAAACCCAACGTCCTCAGCGAGTCCACGGGCTCGAACAGCTCCGACACTTTGAAGAGGGCCGTCGTGCTTTTGGTGGGCTCCATTCCCCGAGGTCCAGCTTCGGCCGGGCATATTTTAGACTGTCTGAGCTTCTTGAGGTCGTCGGACGGGATGTCGTTTTGGACCGAGGCCAAGTACTTGATGAGCTCCATGTGACTCCATTTCTTCTCCCCGCCAGCTGTGGGAGCACTCAGCAGTCGAGTGAATATTGTGTCGAGGTCAACCGTCTTGCGAACGCCCACCGCTGTGAGGAACTTCTCCTTCAGCTTCTCACAGCCCTGGATGACGGGAAGATCATCAAAGAGCTTGACCGAGGGGAAGAAGGATTCTTCAGGAACCCTCATGCCCATCTTGGTCGGCATGATTGGGTAGTTTTTCAACAGCTGTGCGATTGCTTCTCTATCCTTTAGCTTGGTGAGATCCCAATTTTTGGAGAGGACCGTCAAGACCTGAACGGCAAACTTGGGCGATCTCGTCACGCTTTCATCTTCCGTCCTCGATTGTGTCGTCTCGATCAAGAATCTCAGCCAGGGGAGAATCTCTAGAGGCTCCCAGCCGAGGGCCTGAAGCTCCGCGGCCTGGGAGTTGGCCGTAAAGGCAAAGGGGATGGTGGTCGGGGGGGTGGGCAGGTGCGCGGGAATCTTGCTGACGTTTTGAAAGTTTCGGATGCTCCCAAAGGCGATGATCTCGCCCTCTTCACCGTCGTCTCTGGCCGTGGCCACGGCAACTTCGAGCAGAGCCGACCGGCTGCCGGGGTCCAGCTCTCCGCTTAAGCTCTTGTTGCCGATCCAGGCCAGGAACTTTAGAGCCTGTGTCTTGGTCAGAGCCTTGGCCTCGAGCTCTTTTCTGACGTCTGAAATAGTGATGGAAGAGATGAGGCCATAGTCGATAAGCTTCTTGATGAAGGGCAACTCTTTGAGCTCTTCGGGAACGACGGGGATGCTTTCCACAAACGAACTCAGCTCACCAGAGCCGAGGCGCACCTGCGTAGTCTGCAGTACGCCCCGGCTGGAGAAGGTCTCGATCGACGCCTTTTTGAAGCACGTCCAAAAAGCCTCCTCCGTAATCTGGCCGACTTGTCCGCTGGGGGTGGATTCGCCAAAGTTGAAGGTCTTTAGTATATGGACAGCCTCGGGCATGAAGCTGGCAATCCTCTCCGTCAAGGGTTTGCTTCCGGACGCCCGCAGCCTGCTGTCCAGTTGTTCCATCTCGTTGGCAAAGGCAAGCCGGGCAACGATTCCCGCCGCTCGCAGAAGCTCGACGTTCCAAGACCTGACCCATCTCGCGTTGAGATCGATGGCCTCACGCTCGACGGTAGGGATGACGGACGGCGCCGAGACGTGCATGCCGGCGCCTGTTGTCTGCATGGTGGGAAAGCCGATGAAGATACGGCCTCCTGGTCTTCTGCCCGGCAACACCGAGGCGAAGACATCGGCGACCTTGTTCAGGGCACCGTCAGTGGCCGACGCCTCAGATGCCTGCATCTCGTGAAAGGAGGCCGTGAGGATGGACAGCTTTGTGGTCTTGGGCGGGGGCTTCTTGGTGGCCCTCTCGAGCTCAGAAGCGAAGGCAGCCGTCACGCTGGTCGCGATGCTCGCCGACGTTGCCTGCAAGAAGATTGCCGATGAGTTCATCTTGGTGACGTCCTCGGCAACCTTGGGTTGCACGATACTCTCTTCACTGTGGCTCTTGGAACGGGTGCCGCTTTGGGAGGCGCTCGATGCAAGTCGAGCGAAGAATGATCTCAGGGATGGCGCCTCCGACGAGCCGTACGATTCGACGCTCTTGGAAGCCGTGGCAGCGGCCTTGGGCTTGAAGGCGATGACGCTCATGTAGGAGGCGTCGATCTGCGAGCTGGTGCGATGAACACCGACTATTTTCATGAGGCCGTCCTTTGTACGAGCCTCGAGATCTCTCGGCAATGGAAGCTCGGCACTAGGAGACGACTTTTTGCGCAGCGAGAGGATCTGATAGTCGTCGATGAAGAAGTCTATGTTCTGCAGAGCCACAAAGGTCAGGCTGGTAGCTAGAAACTGGCCGACGGATAACAGGTTCGGCAGCGGCGTCGTGGTGTTTCGGTAGTCGAGAACGAAGGCAGTATAGGGAGAGGCCCTTTCCGGCGGGAGCTGCGACTTCTTGGTGAACAGAGAGTTGCCCTTCCAGTAGAAAGCCATGGCTTCGCTGCCAGAACTGACAAAGGGCTCTTCACAGTCGGCGAAGACGCTGTAGAATCCGACGCCAAAGGCGCCGATTTTGGTCTCGTCTGGGTTTCCCTCGGCAATTCTCTTCAGACGGCCCCAGTCCGTCTTGGTAAATGGCTGGCCATCGTTCTGGACGACGAGCCGGCGCAGCGTGTGGTTGGCAATGGCATGCTTGAGCAGCTCGGACCGGTTCGGGGTGCTGGGAAGAGGCACTTGTGTCGACGGCAGTGTCTCCCAGCGGACAGTGACGGTCGTGGCTTGGGCATCGGCGGCGTTCTGTATGAGCTCTCGCAGTGTCGTCCACTCGCCCGAATAACGCGCCAACACCTTGTCGATGAGGGCACGTGTATCGACAGTGACAGCCTCCTCCTCCTCGCCGCTACGAAGGGCAGCGGCCCGCAGGCCTGCATAGTCCATGGCCATTGTGTCGAAATTTGTCAGGATAGCATCTTTGCAGAGTCTCGGCACTCGACGACGCGTCAAGAGTCGCAGCGTATGAGTCGAGGGGGGCGACATGAGACGCGATGCTCTTTATAGTGTAGTCAGCTTAGTTTCGATGTAGGGTAGGTAGATCGGAGTAATTTTTCTGGCTAACAAGGTGCCGCGGAGAATTTTCGATGACGGAATACTGATTATCAAGGGCTTAATTGTGCATAAACAAACCACCTATTTCTTCTACTGGACCTTGAAGGCGATTCTTCAGCGCCTCCAGCGATCCCTTGATCGCAATCGCCGTTGCTGCGAGCCACTCCGCTCTCCGCTTCGCTCCCTCCTTCGTTGTGGGCTCCTTTCTCTCCTCCGTTCTGTGCTCCTCTCTCTCCTTCGCTCTGTGCTCCTCTCCCTCCTCCGTTCAACACTTCTCTCCCTGTACCGTCTCTCCTGTCTTTCCAGACTTCGACTGCGACTCCGATGCTCATCCATTCCCCTCTCTCGACTCCGTCGCCGATATCCTCTGCGACCGCCGCTCCTACTACCACTCCTGTGTCTCCTTCTCCTGTCTGCATCCTCATGCCGACGTCTTCGATGTCTTCTCGTAGGCTCGACTTCCTCCTCCGGCAGTGCGTCGTTTCCTTTCTGCGGCCCGATCTGGATTGAGTTCGCCCCGGTGGTATCTCGCTGCGGCGGCGGCAACCCCAGCGTGCGAGCCATGGCGTCCTCCTCAGCCTCCTTGATCTTGCGCAGCTCCTCGGCTCGTTCTCTCCGCTGACGATCCTCGTCCGTCTCGGTAGAGTCGGCGGGTGCCGAGTCGCTGTTGGCGTACCAGTTGAGGTCTCGGCCCTTTTGCCATCTGCCCACGGGAGCCTTGAGGCTGTGGCCTAGGTAGTTTTCGCGGTGAACCGAGCTTGCAACATCGTCCCAGCTGAAGTTGACACCGCCTCTCGAGCCGGTTTTACGGATGCTGGGGAGGAGATCCATGATGTCGTGTCGAAAGGCGGAATCCTAGTTGAAGGAGAGCGTGAAAGTGTCAATAAGGTTGAAGCGCGGCTGCATGATGACATGGATACTGACGTAAGCACGTATAAGCCCCGGTTTAAGCTCCATATAATCCGTAGCTCCCACCCCACTGAAGACTCTCCACCAGATGCTTGCTTCCACGATATCTGTCTACTCTCTCACTCACCATCCATGAGCCCTGAGCCTGACAATGGCCAACCCAAACGACCCGCCCTTGAGCGAGATTCAGTGGCGCTCGCCGCCGATACTCGCTCATATGGGTGGCCTGCACTCGAACACTATTCTCTTCTACTTCGCCGAGTCGCCCTTCTTCGAGCGCACCTCCAACAACGCCATCATCATGAGCCAGGCCATGAACAACATGTCCATGTACCACTTTATTCAGACTCGTGAAGCCTTCGAGGGCCGTCTCAAGACCATGTCGGGTCTCGAATTCGTCGTCGGAGAAGAGCCTGCTGAGACCGGGCCCGGCATGGGCACCGGCGTTTGGGTCATCCGCAAGCAGACGCGGCGCAAGCGTTACCAAGAGGATGACGAAATCACCATTCACGCCTCCTTCTTTGTCGTAGGAGAGAATATCTACATGGCACCCTGCCTTTCTGATATATTGGCTTCGAGAATAGTGTGTCTCCAATATGTCTCTCTCCCTGACCCTAGCTCGCTGACCCACCGCCGTTATCAGATGACGGTATCATCCGCCATCTCAAAAGCCTTGTCCGCCGCAGAGGGAGCCCGAAAGTGGAGCGCTTCCACTGGTCACGTCTATCATCTCCCCTCGACACAAAACACCTCCCGACGCAAGCCATCCAACGGCGGCGACACACCTACCGGTCCCGACACACCTGCCAAGGTGACGGCGACGACGGCGACGGCCCCTCAGAAGACTGATGAACTGTCGTTGGAGAGAGCCTCGGAAGAGGCCTTCCTGACACACATGCGCCACGGTGGTGAATACATTGACGAGAATCCCATCACCGGCCGTCCGGGCGAGTTCCATCTCTCATCCACCGGCCGCAAGGCCGTGCCCCCGCCCAAGATCAACTCCAGCTCAGCCATGGGCGCCATGAACGGGCCAACGCTCGACACAAAGGTCGAAGAAAAGAAGGATGTCAAGACGGAAAAGTCCCCCAAGTCACCGAATATGCCAAAGCCAAAGCGACGGAAGAGCAAGATGAGCAACGGGCCCTCTCCGGCGCCCACTCCAACCGCTTCGTGAATGTGCTCTTTCATCGACTTTGGCTCACGACGAAAGTTGTCCTCTCCGACCCTCCACCGGCCATGGAGCCTTGGTGAGTTGCGTTGGGGACATGATTGAAGATCACTCCCCCCCCGGAAACTACCGATCTCAAAAACTAACTGCAGACTAGAAACTGATAAAGTGATCCGTTCATAGCTCTTCAGCTGGGTCGCAACTTGCTCATACAGCTCACGGACACATGTGCCGGCTCAATCAGATTCGAAGGCGATTGCGGCGCCATGTTGCCACTGAAATCCAACACGTAGACGTCTATGCCGCACCAAACCTTGACATCAGCTAGCTTCATACGACAAGGACGATACTCGCCACCATTAAAGAACCAATCACAGGGTGGCCTTCAGAAGAAAATTAAAAACAGAAGGATCAACTCTATAGCGGATACTGCGGCCGGCTACTCATGCGTAAAAACCTACCATGAGCCGCGAAAATATGGCATGATTTGTTCCTAGGCGACACAGGAATAGGACCATGTCTCAAGATCAGGTAGAGAATGGGTTGAGGTACCTCAGAATCTTGTTATTGTCTCTACCATAGTCGAAATAGAGACGGAATCCAAACTAGAGCCTGACATCAGCTTGAGATGACTATGTATGTGTTGTCCGGCAGCGTCAGAATTGTAAGACTGTTCATCAGTCTTGACTGATGGCCTCACCGGATCCTCTCGATATGCCTTTCAACAAGGGCAACAGGGTCAAAAGAGGTTGCCCATCAGGCAGCCTCACCCATTTCAAACCATCAAAGCACCACCCAACCCTTCCCCGGAACCCTCTTCTGAGTGACCTTCTTCGGCGGAAGAGGCCATCCCATCCCTCCGCCCAAGCCCTCATGCCGAAGGTACGGCACGACCCAACACTCCCTCTCGTCCATGTCCGCCCTAACCTCCTTGATAGGCTTCCCGTAGGAGAGGAGAGGCGTCCCCTTTGCCAAGGCAGCAAGCTGGGAGGCGGAAATGTCCGTCAGCGCATGCATCCTCGTCTTTGCACCTTCTTCCTCCGCTCTTTGCAGGTACGCGTAGACGATGTACTCTGGCATTTCGCTCGTGCTGAGGTGCGCGAGGGGCGAGGTAGGATGGACGTATACCTGTGTCGGCCCCCCCGTTGACGTCAGCGGCACGTACGGGACGTCGATGGCCCGTCGAGGCTTGCGATGATGATCCTGTTGGGTGGGAGGGTTGGGCGCCAGGTCCGCTCGGATGGCTACCTGGTCGACGAAGCCGGCGGCGACCATCTGCTTCAAGGCGCTGACCTGTTTAGCCGAGGGGGGAGGTAGCTTCTCTTGAAATCTGAGGCCGGAAAAGGATGGGATGTTGAGACGGAGAAGATCCGTCAGCTGTCGACGGAGCTGTGCAATCTCCTTGAGCACCTTGAAGCGGACGAAATGGCTGTCGCACCACTGCTCCGTCGGCTCGTGAGCGAACTCGCCCACCACCTGGAGCAGCTTGATGGCATCCGACCGCTCGTCCAGGAAGCAAAAGTTGCGGTGCACCTCGTTGAACATGCGCCGCGCGTTGGCCTGTCTGTCCTCGGCCACGACATCGGCGTTGGTCCGAAAGGTAGCATCCTCCCTTACCGCCAGCGCCGGCACCGCCTGGCTCTCCGGCATGAAGACCTCGCCCGCCGCCGAGAGACCGGCCACGAGGGCGATGGTGTAAGGCAGGCAGTCGTGCAGGTGGCCGACCAGAAGGATGCGCGCGAACCGTGGCGCCAGCGGGAAGACGGACATGGTTCGGCCGACCTGAGTGACCTGGCCGTCGGCCGAGAGGGCGGCCAGGTAGGCGAGCAACTTCTCTGCCTTGGCTAGGCTTTGCCTCTCCGGAGGCGTGGGAAAGGGGAAGTTGACGACGTGTCGGAGATTCATGGCCTTTAGCTGTAGGACCACGCCCTCGATGGGCATGCGGAGCAGCTCGGGATCCGCGAACTCGGCAAAGTCTCTTTCGTACACGGCCGACGAGTAGAGCCGGTAGCAGTGTCCCGGTCCCGTCCGTCCGGCGCGGCCGGATCGCTGGTTTGCACTGGCTTTGCTGATCCAGCCGATATGGTAGCTCTGCACTCCGCTGAGGCGGTCGTAACGTCGTTCCTTGCATCTTCCACAGTCGAATACGAAACGGATGCCCGGTATCGTCAGACTCGTCTCCGCCACGTTGGTGGCCAGGATAACCTGTCGAGTGCCGTCCGGCGGTGGCTCAAACACCCTCAGCTGTTCCCTCGTCGGCAGCAGGGAATAGAGCGGTAGGATCTGCATCTTTGAAGGTCCCGTTTGCTGGTTCTCGTCATCGACTTCAAACTCCTTGTCCTCCAGCACATCTTCCTCCTCGTCTGATAGAAACCCGTCCATCTCGCTCTCGACGTCGTCATCCACGTCACCGAATTCAATATCCTCCACTTCGACCGGTGCCTCGTTTGCCGATATCTGAGCGCTCGGACCCTCTGCGGTGCTGAAGCTCCCGAAGCTGGCCTTTAGACGTTTGCTGAGCTGCGTTATCTCGTTCCGCCCGGTCAGGAAGACTAGGAAGCCCCCTGGAGGCAGCTTACGATGGCCTCGACTGATCTTGCGAAACGCCTCCTCGACGTAGTCGTGTCGTGTTTTCCGCGAGAAATGTATTGTTACGGGGTGCTGTCGTCCTTCAATCTCCAGGACCGGTGGCGGCGTAGCAAATAGCGTCGGGTTCAGGGTCAAGTCCTCTATCCTGAGCGTGGCGGACATGATGATGAACTTGAGTGGTTTGAGAGTTTCGTCCTCCCGCGCCATTTCAGCTCGTAGTTTCACAACGCGGCTTAGCATGCCGATGAGAATGTCGGTATTGACGCTCCTTTCGTGAGCTTCGTCGATGATGATGGCCGAATACTTCCGCAGGGCTATATCCTGCGCCACCTCTCGCAACAAGACGCCGTCGGTCATGAATTTGATGGCTGTTTTGGCATCCACTGAGCCTTCGAACCGAATCTGGTAAGCGACGGTCCCTGCGTTGTCGCCCAGCTCCTCGGCTACTCTCCTCGACATGCTGACGGCGGCCACCCGTCGCGGCTGAGTGACGCCAATCAACCCCGGCGTCGGCGACTTAGGAGAGCCGTAGCCAGCTTCAAACAGAAACTGAGGAACCTGAGTGGTCTTCCCGGACCCCGTAGAGCCGCATATGACGACTACGTCATTGTTGTGTATGGCCTCCATTAATCTCTGCTCCTCGGATACAATAGGAAGCTTGAGACGGGCGGCCTGAACCTCAGGAGACCGTGTCACCTCGACGCTAAAGGCTTTGCGCTCCGTGTCCGCTGTCGGCTGGAGTTCCGCCGGAAGGGGGTCCTGGTCCGGGGCTCTAGGCACGAAATTGTCCGGCCGAGGAGTTGCGGATAGTGTTACGGAAGTGCCAGCCGGCTGGTATCCAAGCGCCTCGTTGCGCTGCTGGTGAGCCCAGGCTTTGAAGGCGGACGAACGTTGGGCCTTGTCTTGTCCGCCTTCGGCGTCTTCGTCAATCGAGTCGTTGTCTGAAAGTTCTTCACTGGTGCCCTCCTTGTCGACAGATTCAGATGATTCGTCTTCCTCGCTCGAGACGTGGCCATCGGCTGAATCGCTCGCCTCGGCGTCGCTGCTGAATCCATGCCACTCATCATCATCTTCAGGCTCATCTGATACGGCTGGCGCTAAATCCGTCAGCTGTACTTTGGTAGCTACGCCGCCTCTCTTCTGTCTCTTCCTGATGATCGGTCGACCTTGGTCGTCGACCTCGAGCGGGCGTTTCAGGCCGGAACCGACGAGGGCCGGGGTACTACTGGCAGGCTCAGCGGCTGCCGGCGAGACACGGACACCAGAGCCCGGCAGGTTCGCTGCTGTAGGCTCAGCATCGTCGTCTTCGGCGCTCTCGGACTCGTCACTGTCCTCATGCGCAGCTGTGTCCACCACCCGTCTCTTCTCCAACAGGACATTGTGCGCCTGCTCGCTTTGTATACCAGCCCTCTGCTCCCTCAAGGCACGGGATAGGGCCTGCTTCTTCGTCTCGCGACCCTGTCCCAGCGATTTACTGCTCGCAAAGAGGCTCGTATCGATCTTCCGCGCCGCCAGTTTGGCCAGCAAGTCCCGGTTCTCATCTTTGCGCAGCTTGTTGTGCATGTATTTTTCGAATCGCTTTGCTTTTTTCCCGCTCATCTTGACGCTCTCATCCAGCGACTCAGCCTTTGCCCGATCCCTCTTCTCCCGCTGCGCCTTCTTGTCGACCGGAAGCATCTCCTGATTGGTGTCTTGAACGTCATGCCGGGCATTCTCTTTGGCCTTTTCACGGGCCAGCACTTTATGCTTTCTCTGTCGCGGTACAAATTTGGCCATTGTTTAGGAAGCTATTCGAGTCTTCGAGAGTGTTTACCTTAGCTCATCATGTTGCGACACCTTTAAAACCTACGGAGAAGAGGTTCTACAATGGCGAGCCGGTGATAGAAGCTATTCTGCCGCTCCCCACCGCCAAAATCTTTCACCACATGTCGGCGAAATAATTTCGTCACTCTACCAAGCCGATCACCTACCCTATACACGTTTTCTGTCCGATCAACGTCGAGATTTATCGCAACAGTTCAGCATCCTGAAAGTAAAACTCATGCTACAGCGCCAAAACATGGCGATAGATATCCGTACCGATGATTTCCCCGTCCCAAGCCTCCATGCATCAGGTGTCATCAACGGAGTTCCAACAGAGGTGACGTCGCTAAGCTTTACTGACAAGATACTACTCACAATAAGCCAGCAAGGGCGTCTCTCACAATGGGTGAGCCTCCCACATTAAACCATCCTTTCCTTTCGAGAGAACCTTCTGAAACTTAGCCTGCATCTATTAGATCCAAGTACCCCTCTCAGCTAGTTCAGCCAGCATCATGGAAATGGCGGTGCCCAACTCGGGCAACGGCCTTTTGCCATCGTCCCACCTCAACCCCACCACCTTGCTGGGAGGCGGCGGCGATGAGCGGGAAACCATCGGACAGCTTTACGCGGCGCAGATCGCCAGTCATCTTCACCTACGCTCTCCCGAAGACCGAAGGATACTCGTCCTGGGACTGGGACTGGCCAAGCTGGACAAGGAGCGGACGACGTTTTTCGATCTGTTGGAACTCGCCCAGCAGGTCTTGTGAACGCCGGCCAATCAATTCATGCTAGTCGCTGAATAGGTGTTGGTATTTCTAAACCTGCAAAAATCCTTGAAACGGATAGAATTGTCGCTCAAGATCTCGTCTCAGCTCGTTCCCGCGACGCTGTGACGATCAGGCGCGACTACGAATACTACCCACCAGAATATGCAAGCGCCGAAAGGGCATCATGGATAAAGCCGTTATTCCGCCCCCCATTGCGTCACCCGCTGCTCGTTCCCAAAGACTCCCCCCCCCGCCAGCAAGCGCCTCTCCACTTCACTTCTGTACGCCTGGTCGTCGGCTTTATGAAGGCCGATTCTTGCGATCACTGCGGGGTTTTAGCGTCCACTATCACCAACAGTGCCCTCTAGCAAGGCGCTGAGCAAGGATGACACTTACACGCTGAGCCTCCTACCGAGTTGCTGTAGTTTCTTATCGTTGTCGGCCTCATGAGCGGCCTTTTGGAGTGCTGTCGCCAACTCCTCTTCCTGGTGCTTAACCACCTCCTCGTGGCTCGGAGGCAGTCGCTCGTTCTGCAAATCGACCTTTCTCGCGTCCTCGAACGAGCTTATAGCCTTTTTGATACCTTCGGCACCAAGCATGAGGGTACCGGCTGGGAGCCTTCCGCCGGAGACGGTCTTCAGCTCCGTAACCTTTTCTGACTCCTCGCGAAGGACCTGGAAGACCCTGGACATGCGACCGATGGCTAGGATCTTATTCTTGATTGCACGTCTCTTGAACTCGATGGAGTTTGGATCATCACCCCCAGTGGACATGGGCGAGTGAGGCGAAGTCGAGGGCGTCTCTTCCTTGAGCTCCTCCTCGGAGCAGGTGCTCAAGATGGCGATGAGCATGTCGGTTATCTTCTCGCCGACGAAGGGCAGAGACCAAGTGAAGACGTCCATAAAGTTGGGGAGCCAGTATGGATGAGGGGAGCAGTTGAACTGTCGTATATTCATAACATTGTTTTCGTACTTGAGAACTGCCGCCTTGTTGTTGTAGACGTCGAGGTAGTTGGGGGCCGAGAAGATGGTCATAACACTTGGGAAGCCCGTGGTCCGCGTCTTGCGATACATGCGATAACCGGCGTCCTGAGCCTCGTGGGCGCGGATGATGGACAGCAGATTGTTCTTCTCGAGAAAGGCACAGGCGGCCGGATAAGAGAAGAACCAGGAACAGCCGCGAACATTGTTGTGCAGGAAATACTCGCTCGTCTTTTCCTGACCAAAGTCCTCGAGAGGGTCGGCCCAGAGGATGTCGCACATGAGCCCCTGGGTAGGAGGCTCACGGAAACGATCAATCTGTAGCGGACGTCAGTGGCGAGAGACGGGCGATTCGGGGACAAGCAGCATGATTTACATTTCTCAGGTCGTCGAGGGTATGAAGCTCGGGGCTAAGGCCGCCGTGGATGCAGAGAAACTGCTTGTTCATGACGGCTGCCAGGGGCAGGCTGCAGAAGGACTCCATGCAGGCATCGTAGACAACCTCCGAGTACTTGTGCTTGCACTCTAGCTTAAACGTGAAGTAGTCGGTCAAGTGTCTGCACTCGTGGTTGCCGCGCAGGAGCCACAACGTCTTCGGGTAGTGAATCTTGAGAGACCACAGGTAGAGTACACATTCGATACTGAAGTAGCCGCGGTCGACATAATCGCCCAGGAAGAGATAGCGCGTCTCGGCAGGGTCACCGCCGACTTCGAAAAGCTTCATCAGATCGTAGTACTGGCCATGGACATCTCCGCAGACGGTGATGGGGGCGTCCATCTCGAGAAGATTGGGCTCGGCGCGCAACAGGTCGGTCCCCTTCTGCAGAATCCATAGAGCCTGCTCCTCTGTCAGGCGGCCCTCGCGATAGAAATGCTGTTTGAGGAAATTGATGTCGGGCTTGGTCTGGGATGCGTCCTGATAGAATTGTTCGTCGGTCGGCTTGGACATGGCAGGCGCTTGAACCTCTGAGCAGCTAATGTCAGCAGAAGAATTTTTGTCGGGCCAGCGACGGGGACAGACCTTTGCACACCCTTTCGAGGGTGCTCACCTGGGTGCCGTCCTCCATGGCGTGAATGGTAAAGTCAATATCCGGCACCGGCTTCTTCTCCTGGATGGCGCGAATGGCGTTGTCGACCTGCATGTTGCGGCGAGTCTCGGCAGAAGCCATGTTTTCGCCGCCATCCTTGTCCATGGCTCTGCGAAGAGCGCCGCTGGCCGAGATAGCGAGCGGGCGGGCGATAGACCGAAGCCTTTAGCGACGGAAGGAAGGAAGCGTGAGATGATGAACGGAGACGCTCTGAAGACGGGAAGAGAGGGATTCGGGGACAGAACGAAAGAGCAGATGGAAATATAGGTAGCGATATATCGTCGAGAGTAGCGAGGCGTCGTGCTTGGGGGCGAGGAAGAGACGGCTGAGGCAACAGGACGACGGAGTGACGCAGCAGCAGCCAAGTTTGCCTTGCCGTTCGGTCCAACAGACGGCCCGCCAGTACTACCAGTCTACCAGAGACAGCGGCGGCGGAAAGCGGAGGGACGAGCGGGGAGACTTTTATGCAGGCGAAGATGTTGGTGGGTAGCCGGGTATCTCGCTTGTATCTCGGGGGGGCTACACTGCTACAGGCCATAGCCTACAGGGCTCATGCTCGCCTGTAGTTTAGGTGGTCGGTGCAGGCTGCAGTGGGGACTGTGGGGGGAGGGACCACTGGTGGTTATCTTCTTCAGTGACTTTACGGCGAGACCCACTGACAGCGGTTTCATCACTCTGACTGGCTCTGACTCGCTCTCTCTCTCTCTCTCTCTCTCACGCTCTCTCCCCTGTTCACGCCTCCTGTCACAAATCCGTACAGACGTACGTACTGATCTCCTCCGATCACCTAACGCAGCGTAACCCCCCCGTCGATAATCAGGTCCGCCCCCGTCGTGTACGATGCCGCATCGCTCGCCAAGTACAGATAAGCCCCCTTGAGCTCCGCGACCTGGCCCTCGCGTCTATCCCGTCAGCCTTTCCGTCAGACCAGTCTCTCTCTTATGCATGGAGCGGCGGCTTCAACTTACCCCATGACAGTTTTCTCATGCCACTGCTTCCGGACTTCGGGCGGTGCAAAATCAAGTATCCCCGTCGTCACATACCCGGGCGAGACGGTGTTGACGCGAGCGAAGCCCTTCCATTCAACCGCCATGCTTTTGCCTGTTCAGCATTCGTCAACGAGCTCTTCATGATGATTTGCCACTTCTGTCACTCACAGAATCTTATCACCGCTGCCTTGGACGCGTTGTACACAGCAGTCTCCTGCGGAGAAGGGACGACGATGTTGGCGACGGATGCCGTCGCTATGAAACTACCCGTTGAGTAGTTTTCCAACGGCTGCCCGTCCGAGGTCTTTCCCTCCTCTTGCTGTCGTCGAAAGTGCTTGCCTGCGCTTTTGGCGCACCACATGACGCCCTCCAAGTCGACTCCTATGACCTTTCGAGACATCTCCACAGTCGAGTCGAGAAAAGACCCCAGGGAGGCAGTTCCCGAGTTGGCGACGAAGATGTCGAGCCTACCGTTGAACTCGGCCACGATGTCGTCTACGGCCCGCGCCACTTCCTCAGCCGACGCAACGTTGACCTGGTATGCCTTGCCTGTCCTCCATGGTCAGCATATTCGTGAATTCTTGAGCGCGCCGCCGACTCACACTTGATGCCAAACTCCTTTTCTATCTTGCCCGCCTCCGCCACTGCCTGCTTGTTGCTATTATACCAGATAGCGACGTTGGCCCCCGCCTCGGCCAGGGCCTGTGCGACGCCAAGCCCGATGCCGGCTCCGGCTCCGGACACGATAGCGGTCCGGCCCTTGAGCGAGAAGAGAGGGAGGACGCGCCCACCATTGGAGACGCCCGAGTTGATGCATTCGCCTAACATGTTGGCCATTGTATCTCACGGTGGAAACTTGAAAGGTCGAGATATTCTGCCCCTTCCTACGAGCTCTTCTCCTAGTTTATATACGCAGTCTGCGCCACCACTTCTACGTAAACCGGTGTGCACAGATGCAGATGGGAATACACACCGGTCGTAGGCATGACAAAATATGTGCAGTATAGACACGGGATATCGTTACATCACATGGCCGCACCACGTAATGTCGCCGCGCCACAGAAACTTTTAGCCGAAGAGATTAAGACAAACTAATAATATATCTGCTGTAAGTTGTAGGCAAGGACATCATATCGGGAATAGTTTGTCAACTTCCACTTTGACATAAAGTCATCTCGCGAAACTGCACGATGAAAACCCATCAGCGGCCGCGATTTCGTCGCTCTCGGTAGCAAAGAACTCACTGTAAGCGCCGCATATGCGCCGACTTCCCTTGAAAGCCGATCTTCCGTGTAGGATGCGCCAGTTGTCAAATACTGCCATCACGTCAGCGCACATTTGCCGGCGTGGACGAGGAAACGCACTGAGCACACGGCCGGGCACCAAGTAGAACCTATACAAGTTCTCTGTCCTTCTCGAGATTAAGTCCCAGATTCTCATTGCGTTGTATAGTTTCCTAGTATTGATGTCGATTGGAAGCAAACCGCGGTCGGCGTTATTCCAGCGGATCCTGTGTATGGCCCCGTATTGGGTCTCGATGATGGGATACACTCTGTCCGGTATTATGGCAGTGTCCAAGTTCCCACTGGAGTGCCACGGAATTCCAATTGACTTCAGGATTTGAAAGTCATCAATGTGCTCCTTTCGCAGCCGATGGGCTACGTTGTAACCATCAACAAGAAAGGACTCGCCGCCCATCATCTTACGATCTGTGGGACCGTTGGGCGGCGGCGTGTGATGGAGCAAATGAAAGGCCTGAATACCGACCGGGTCTGTGAAGTACGTCGTGTCCGTGTGAAGATCAAGACCAGCGTTCGTGTAGGCCGAGTCAGCCTTGGATAGGTCGTTCTGGAAGTCGTAGAAACCGCCATAATGCGTGTTTCGGATCGGCCCAATTCTTTCCAGCAATTTCTTGGTCGCCTGGGGAGTGACAGGGGTGTCGGTCACAAAGCAGAACCCATAATTGCGCTGTTCTCATTAGCCTTTCGCGAAGCACCGACTAGAGTGTGAATACTTACGACGTTGTTGGTCAGCTTTGCCATGCCCTGCGTGTCCGATGTATTCATGACCTTGTCGTATTTGACCTCTGGTAATTCGTCCTTGATGAGTTTAGTGGTCCAGATAGTCTGCGAACTTTTCTCTTCCGTCAGCTACGTAGGTGCGCAAAAGTCGCTGGCCAACTCACTTGAAGTTGGTGAACTTCAAGTCCCTGATGCCGGGGAGACGCTGTTCCATCCATTTCCAAGTGAATCGCGTTATGTGATTGTCGGACCCTTAAAGAGACGGTCGTCAGAACAGACGATGACTGAGTGGCGTCTGGATTCTGCCTACAATATATCACGAAACCCAGGTCGTCTTGTATCGGCTGGTTCATTTGCACGCCCGGTGAGAGCTTGAGCGGATAGAGTGTTAGCCAGTCATGTAAATTGCTGTAATAAAAGGGGTTTAAGCCTACTCCGAAAATGTCGATTCGTCTCTGCATCGTTTTACTGTCGAAGCATAGCTCACATTGACAACTATCTCTGCGAGACTCTATGAGTTTTCGAGATAGACTGGTAATAGGAGTCTGCTCATGAATACCTCAGCCACAGTTTGTGCCTAGCAGGAGTTTAGTTGAGCATGGAATTCAGAGACGATTTGGTCTTTTACGGACAATTGAAACGGTTTTTGATTATCATCCGTGAAGAGGGTGATGTGATTGGCTGAGTCCATGAATACTCTCATATTGGTAGTGATGAATCTCGCGCTTCCTCTGCCATGACGCCAGCAGTCGACCTTTCGCTGACGAAGAGCAATTGTCCGACTCGCGATGCGACACGGAGCCCATAGCTTGGCCATGGCCATGGCGCGGTTCGGGCGTTGATGAATTTGCGAGATGGTGTTTTGCACGTGAGAGCCTAAGAGGTAGGTCCAAGCTGCCAAGGTCGACGGTACGGATAGGCCTGAGGTAATCCGGATGTGCCTTTTCCTTCCGGGCCGAGGCGCCGAGATAATCCGAGCCGCAACTAGAGGTAGGTACGGAGTAGACTGGCAGTGGTACCTACCTCTAGTAGGCGCTGATGGGCTTTACCTCTTGTACCTAGGTACGCCCTTACAGTCTGACCTTCCACTACCAGCCAGACCGTCCACCACTAACCCTCCTCTACTAACCTGCGCTATAGCGAAAGCCAGCTCATAACTTCTTCCCATCATCCCTTTCTTTGGTGACGATTCTTCCTTTAAGCCTTTCATCGACAGTCTTCGTGCTCAAGGCATCACACGGCCATGGAAGTTTCCTTGCCCCGTCGATTCGTCTCAGCCTTTCCTTAGCCAGCTTCCCCAATCACAAGCAGCATGAGTTTCGACCGCGGCGACTTCAGAATCCTGCACGAGGACACCGTCACGGCTCATCGACTGCTGCATCCGCGCCAGAATCTCCGGGACTTGTGGAACGAGCCGAGCATCCTCCTCACTGTTGCTGCCTTGATCATCGCTCTCGTTATCAAGCAGCTGGGCTTGGAACAGGCACTCAATAACCTCGTGGCTTCAGTCCGAAACTTACTCTGGAACTGCGTCGTTTTCGTCATTCCCGCGCCTATCGTATTCGCCTTGGACCGACGGCTCGATAAAACTTCCGCTTCCTCCGGTCGAGCGCTCGACCAGGGGCAACGGGGGACTCATGCCACGAAGAGCGAAGCCATGATACGGATCCTGGGTCTAGATAATCCCGGCGGCATGCTGGCGTCCGTGTCTCAGGCACGTACGCGGGCCTTGTCCATGACGGGAAGCGTCCTGGGTCTGAGGCCCGACTCGCAGAGGCCGCCCGGTCTCGGCAACCGAGACAACTCTTGCTACCAAAACAGTATCCTGCAAGGCTTGGCTGCCCTCGAGTCCTTGCCCAGGTTTCTGTCCGCCTGCATCCGCGCCGTCGGTCCACAAGACGATGACGAGCTCGTCGCGCAGTCGCTTCGCGCTTTACTTGGCGACCTCAACGACTCGTCTAACAATGGCAAAACCATATGGACGCCAAGATTGCTCAAGTCGATGAGCACGTGGACTCAACAGGACGCTCAGGAGTACTATTCGAAATTGCTCGACGACATTGACAAGGCCGTGGCAAAGGCCGTTCGAGAGGCGCGTCGCTACTCGGGCCTGGAGGCAGACTGCGGCAGGGACGAGGCGGCCGCCAGCCAACACAGCGACGACAGCGGCTATCAGAGTTTGTCGTCGAGTCCAGATCTGTCGGCAATCAAGCCGCTTCGAAATCCACTAGAAGGCCTGCTCGCGCAGCGGGTGGCGTGCGTCCAGTGCGGCTTCTCAGAGGGACTATCCATGATACCGTTCAACTGCCTGACGCTCACCCTCGGCCTCGATAAAAGTCGGCACGACCTCTTTGAGCGCTTGGACGCCTACAGCCGTGTGGAGAGCATCGAAGGTGTCGAGTGTCACAAGTGCACGCTTCTCAAAGTGCAACGGCTTCTGAACAAGCTCCTGGACAGGATGCATGATGCCGGCGCGGCGGAGGAGCAGCTGCACGAAGCAAGGCACAGAATCGCGACGGTGGAAGAGGCACTCGAGGAGGAGGACTTTGAGGAAAGGACACTAACAGAGAGATGCAAGATATCAAGCCAAGCCAAGGTGAGCTCGACCAAAACCAAGCAAATCGTCATTGCACGGCCGCCGCAGAGTCTCGTGATTCACGTCAACCGGTCCGTCTTTGACCCGTCGACGTTTGACATGATCAAGAACTCTGCTCCGGTCAGCTTCCCGCTGACGCTCGACCTCGGACCCTGGTGTCTGGGGAGCTTTGAGGGGACGGAAAAACGGCTCGAGTCAAGGACAGAGGAGGAGGCCGAAGAGCTATGGCAACCGAGCAGCGCGTACGCGTCGATGATTGCGGGCGACGAAGGGGTTTCGCGACTGACGGGCCCCATTTACGAACTGCGCGCGGTGGTGACGCATGCCGGACGACACGAAAACGGCCACTACATTTGCTATCGGAGGGTGGCCGGCCAAGAAGGGCTGGCCAAGCATGACGAGGACGCGACACAAGAAGGGGCCTGGTGGCGGCTAAGCGACCACAATGTCAGCATGGTGGGCGAGGAGACGGTGCTCGGACTCGGGTCCGGCGTCTTCATGCTGATGTACGAGTGCGTTGACCCGATGATGGTCCGGCAGTGCTCGGCGACGGCTTCGGAGACGACGGCGCGGGCCGGCAGCGACAGGTCGAGCGAGCCTACGGTCGGGCGGGGAGACGAGGGCAGCCTGGCGGCACATGTCGAACCGGAGATGGTGTCGCTGCCGGAGAGCGAGGGAGAGACGGAAGCCGAGACGGAGGCTGATACGGAGGCTGAGACGGATGTTGAAGGACAATGAGGCGGACGAGAAGGGAAAAGTTCAGTTTCGGAATTGCACAGCGTCGGAGTTTGGGCAGTTGCGGAAAAAGAATCTTTGAGCTGGCGTGTGTTTGTATATCTTAGTTGCTAGGGCTGTAGGATGCGGGAAACACACTTGGGTTAGAGGGCGGATAGGGCGTGTTTGTGTGCATGAATGTCTGTGAGTCTGTGATGTCCATATGCAAGTTTCTCAGTAGGTAGGTATGTAAGTTGGACGGCATCAGGTAGGTTGTTGGAGTAGCAGCAAGGGTTGCAGGTGATGTCAGTCTATGTAGGTATTCCGTGGCCCTGGGTGTACAAATGTGAAGGCTGTTGGTAAGGGGAAAGAAGGTGATGGCATCGGTATCGCAACTGTGGCAAGCTATACGTTGCGTGTATTCGTGTGTATGAATCTAGAGATGTTGATTCAGATCGAAGGGAGTGACTTGTCTGTAGAGAGTAGTAGTCTGTAGAGGTTTACTGTCATGGTGATGGTGATGGGAGCTGCTTGCCTGCTTGCTTGGCTGTTGAAGTCAGTGGGTCTGTTTGTTTGAGTTCGTGATGGCCGTTGGATAAGGCTTATATACATACATACTACCTAGGCTGTGTTAAGAATGGCTGAGTTGGACTCACTTATAACACTAACAGTGGGAGACCCCTCACTACCAGCTTGTTTACCAGGCACGGAGAGCCTGATAGTATGGCAATGCTACCGATGAAAGAAAGCTGAATGATGCTACCCGTTGACTTTTGCATGCGCGTAGCCGTAGCAGCTGTGTGTCTGTCTGTATGTATGTATGTATGTAGGTAGGTAGGTAGGTTACAGGTAGCATCGTGTGCCTCGCTGTCATTTCCGGCTTCCTGGTTTGCAGAAATTGTATGCCATGGGAATTGGAGACGACGACGACGACGAAATGGTCCCTGAGTCAAGGCGCGAGCAAGGCGGCTCCATCCATCCATCCATCCACCCGTCAGTGCCACACTCGGTGTTGGTGTCAGAGGGCAGACCCTTGTCTACCACGAACGGAGGTAAGGCGGTGCCTGGTAAGGAAGCGCACCCATGTCTAGCGGAGTATTCCCGCTGTGGAGGCGGGGTTTCTCCCACTGGCCCGCTATGTACTAGCCTCCGGGCTCTAGCCCCCAGGTACTGAGGCGGCACTGGTAGCGGCCGACTCCAGTGAGGCGTCCTCCACTATATCCGTCTACCCAGGTATGGATACGGATGCTCTACGGAATACAGGCTGTAGATCCCCGCGTCTCCCCTGCAACCTGCATAAAGTGTGTTGAGGTAGAAAGGTAGCAGCAGTCAGTCACACAGACTCTCACACCTACCTCTCTCTGCTCTCTGCTCTCTCTCTCACTTCCCGTCTCTCTACTCTCTCTCTCACTCTCTCTCTTACCCCCCCTCTTCCTCTTCTTCCTCCTCCTCCTTGCGTTTTGCGTCAGCTTTGACTCGTCCGACCCGTTCCGCTGCCGACCCTCCTTTATTGCTTCTTTCGTCTTCTTCGTCTTCGTTTTTTTTTCTTCCTCTGTTTCCTTTTTCTTCTCCCCTCCCTTCCTTTTATGTAGGTAGTCCTCGTCGTATTAATCATCATCATCATCATCATCAACTTATTCATCTTCGACCGCCTCCCCGACGACTCACCTCTTGGCGACGATAAAACTCGGTCGCTAGATGGGCCGGCGCCAATCTCCGCTTCCCTCTCTTCATGGTGCTTCCTCCATCCGCACAATGGCTTCGCCGTCGTCATCACCCGCCCTCTCTCAGTCGACTACCGACATCTTCGACATGGAGAGCGATGAACCAAAAACTCGTCCTTCCAAGGGCTTGCATCCAGCCTTACATATTGCGTACGAGGCTCTATCCGTCACTCCCCTTCAGCTTCTTGTTCGCGCGCTGATTTCCTCTGGTCATCGACAGAAACTGGATCTTCTTCTCCAACCTCACCATTCTGTTGAACAAATGGATCATCGATACTGCAGGCTTCAGTAACCCTCCCTCCCAAGTTGTAACAAGGTTGACAATCAGCTTATCATCATGCCTCTCTCTTCGCAGAATACCGTACGTCATCATCTCTCTCGAGCTCCCTCCGTTGTCGCGTCGCTAACAAAAAGAGCTTCTCCCAGCTGTCATCCTGACCTGCTGGCATCTCATCTTCTCCGTCATCGCTACCCAAATCCTCGCTCGCACAACCTCGCTTCTCGATACGCGCCACAAAATCTCCATGACGCCACGTCTCTATCTCCGCACCATCTGCCCCATCGGCCTGTTCTACTCGGGCTCTCTCGTCTGCTCCAACCTTGTATACCTCTATCTCTCCGTCGCCTTTATCCAGATGCTCAAGTCGGCAGCTCCTGTCGCCGTCCTCTTCGCCTCGTGGGCCTGGGGCGTCGCCAACCCTAACCTCGCTACATTGGCCAATGTTCTCGTTATTGTTGCCGGCATCGCCCTCGCCTCCTGCGGCGAGATCCAATTTTCTCTCATTGGCTTCCTTTATCAGATGGGCGGCATCGTCTTCGAGGCTATCCGCGTTGTCATGATCCAAGTCATGCTTAGCAGTCAAGGCCTTAATATGGATCCTCTAGTCGGACTCTACTATTACGCCCCTGTCTGCGCCGCTACCAACATTGTTGTCGCCTTCTTCACCGAGATACCGCGCTTCGAATGGGACGACTTGGCCAAGGTTGGCCTTTCCATGCTCTTTCTCAACGCCCTCATTGCCTTTATGCTGAATGTTGCCAGCGTCTTCTTGGTAAGGAACCCCCGGTTTCCCCTTCCCCAACACCAGTCCCGGCCAAAGCCAATTCATGTAGTACATACAGTCTGACAGTCGCACAGATCGGCAAGACATCGGGTCTCGTCATGACGCTCAGCGGCATCTTGAAGAACATACTCCTCATCGTCGTCTCCATTCTCATATGGAGCACCGAGATCACCCCTCTTCAGGGCGTCGGCTACACCATCGCCCTGGCCGGCCTGACATACTATTCGATCGGCTACGACCAGCTGGCCAAGTGCTCCCACGGCGCCGTCACCTGGGCTTTCACCAACATGGCGCCGTCCATATCGGCCTTTCAGGCTCGCAGGATCGTCCTCGCTGCCATCTTCACTCTCGTCGGTCTGCTCACCTTTATCGTCGCCCTGCGGCGTTACGACGACAGTGGGGTCGCCTATCATCCCCGTCTTGCTTTCGGCACCGAGTGAGAAGCCTAGTCTTGTTTTTCTACTCCAACCTTCAAAGATGGAAGCCATGTCACGAATCTCGATGGACCATTTGCAAGAACAACTGTAGATGAAGATATCAAAGTACAAAAAAAAAAGGTGAAAATAAAGATAAAGATGAGACAGCAGGTGTATTTACTAGACACGGGCTGAGCCCCCCCTTGTTTTCTTCTATCTTCGTCACACTCACCTCGGACATGACATGTGGTGTTCTAGACGGCGGTCGTCATGTCTGATTAGTAGTCTCTTGTCTCTCCTGTCTGACTGTATTGCAAGCATCTACCCTATCTGGTATCTAAACAAACTCTTCATGTATGTATGAATTGTACATACAGATGATGTCTGAAAAAAAAGGAGGAGCTCGACCTGCATACATACATACCCACCCTTGCATGAATGCGACTCTGATGATCCGTAGAAGCGGGGTGGGCTTGCTCATCAGTAACACGGGGCTTCAACGTGAAGCTCTCCTCACCTCTCCTCACCTCTCCTCACCTCTGCTCACCTCACCTCACCTCTGCTCACCTCACCTCACCTCACTCCCCCGTTCCCCTTTCCCGCATCCCCTCAAAACGATTCAAGGCTACACATAATCCAAGCCCGAAACCCCAACCCTAAAACAAAACACAACAAACAAGTCGAAACAACAAGAACAACAAAAAGCTAAATCTCTCAATCGCTTTTCGACAAAAAAAAAAATCATCCTGTTGACTCCTAGCTCCGTCGTCGACGACGACGATGCGAAGAGGCAGAAGGCGGAGAAAGGCTCCTATCGCGTCTTCCCCTCCCGTCGTCGCGTCCGGTCCTGCTCCGATCGTCGCGGTGACGGGGGAGGGGCGCAGCGGCTGCTGCTCTTTCACGGCTGCGGCTTCTTGACCGGCTTCTTCGTCTTTCATCGCGGGCTTTATTTTTTTTTCGTCGTTTTTTAGAAAAAAAGGGAAGGAGAAGGTTAAGAAAAAGATGGAAATTCGTCAGCTTCTTTTTGTTTTGTAAATGCTTTGTTGGATATTGGGGTTGGAGTCGGGAGATGGGAAAAGGGGGGGGGGGGGGGAAGGGGGGGGGGGGGGGGGGGGGGGGGGGGGGGGGGGGGGGGGCTTGCGGGGGGGGGGGGCTCAGAGGATGTATGTATGTAGGAGATGGACGTAGGGGGAATAATAGGATGACGAGTACCGAGACGAGCAAGAGGAATAATAGTCGTTCCTCGGCGACGAGATTTGCTGCAAAAGGGGATCATGACCAGGGGCCGTCTTACCGCTCGGCTTGTCGTCGACGCCAGGCACGGGGAGACCCCTTTGGCGCGCGTCCTTTTGCGCCGCGAGGTAGGCTTTGGCCTCCTTTTCTCGCTTCTTCACCTCTTCCAGCTTCCACTCCTCCTTGGCCACCGAAGCCGTCGCTGAAGTACCGCCGCCGCCGCCGCGTCGGGACGATCGAGAGCGACTTCTCCGGGTTCGTTCCCTCCTTTGACGAGGAGGGGGATGGAGATGGGGAGTAGACGCACGGTCTGCTGCCTCTCTGGCATCGTAGCGGTCCGCACGACGACTGTCTCGAGAAGGGCTGCGACGCCTCCTACTGCGGGAGAGGCTCCGATCACGTCGAGAGGATCGCTGGTTTCTGTCGCGCGATCGACTTGCGCCGCGTCGTCTGCTCCTGATGCGAGATCGGCTTCGTTCTCTCCGCCTGGATCGGCTCCGTTCCCGCTGCCTGGATCGACTCCTGTCTCGCCGCCTGGATCGACTCCTCCTCTGAGAAGGCCGCCGCCTAGGTCGCGAATCGTCCCTCGCGTGTCGTCGAGACCGGCTCCTATCCCGCCTCGCCCTTTCGCGAGACCGACTGTCGTTTCTCCGCGGAGACCGGGATCGACGCTCACGGTGACGGCCGCCATCGCGTACCGCACTTCGCTCTCTTATCTTGGTGCTATGGGCTCGGAAAGGGCTCCTGTCGTCTGCCTTTACCGGCGCCTGGGAGTCGGCAGGGGCCTTTTCTTCTTTCGCCTTTCGGCTGGACGAGTCTTTTCTGATGGGATTGATGGCCGAGGTCGGACCAGATCTCCTTGGTGGTGGCGCCAGGGCCGCATCCACCTCCAACTCGGGTTGCGTGCGAGCATCCTTGTTGCTCTCCCGCAGAAGATCTGCTAGGGCTTCCTGCTCAAGCCTCTCGTCTTCTTCCTTGGTTAGCTGAGCTGATGAGGCCTCGGGAGCCACGGTTCTGTCACTATTACGGTTTCTGTTCTTTCCCTTTTCCTTAACTTTGTCTGTGTCCTTGTCCTTGTGTTTGTCTTTGACTCGGTCCTTGTCTCGGACTCGTTCCCTGTCTCGGTCTCTGTCCCTGTCTCGGTCCTTGTTCCCGTCTCGGTCCCTGTCCCCGTCTCGCTCGCGGTCTCGCTCGCGGTCTCGTTCGCGACGTCGTTCGCGGTCACGGTCACGGTTTCGATCTCGATCTCTCTCACGATCTCGTTCTCGCTCCTTGTCTCGTTGCCGCTCTCGCTCCTTTTCTCGCTCTCGCTCGTGACGTTCACGCTCTTTGCACCGGTCATCTCGTTCTTTCTTCCGCTGCTTCTCTCTCTCCTCTCTCTCCTCATCCCTTTTTCGCCGTCGATCGTCGCGATCCGCCTGCCTTCTAAGCTCAGCTTGATCGCGTTCTCGCTCCTCTTTCTTCCGCTCTTCCTTTGCGATCAGGCGTTTTTCTTCCTCGATGGCAGCCTCCTTCTGCCGCAACTCCTCTCGAACTCGTTCGCGTTCAGCTCTTCTGGCTTCGGTTTCTGCCGCGTATTGCTCGTCCGTCTTCAGGCCGCGTAGCATCTCGGCCTCGGCTTCGTCGCCAATCTCGGCACGGCGAATCTCGCGAATCCGAGCCTCGATTGCCTCGACGTCGATGAGTTTGTCGATGACCTCTTCTGCTTTTTGATAAACGCCAGATCGTTCAAGAGCGCCGTCGATGAGCGCCGCGGCTTTGCGTCTGTCCAGAGTGAGGAGCTGCTGGGGATTTCGCTCGACTTCTTGCTCTGCCACCTCTAGAATCGCCTTGGTAACTTGGGCTTCGTAGTCCTATTTGAAAAAAAGACATTAGTACGGCGAGCATCAGACGGTAGGGAGAAAGAACGCACGCTGGCTTCAAACTTATCCCAAACTTGCTTGCGGACCAAGTCGTAGGCGCCTTCCTTCTTGAAGCTATGTGCAAGTGAATCTATTGCGGCACGAGTAGCCGAAGGCAAAGGCAGATCCGACGCTTTGAATTTGCGAGGAGCTGAAGCAACGGCCTCGTCCGCAGCAGCTGCCACGGCGGACGTCACCTTGCGGGAAAAGGGCCCCTCTTGGTGCGAGGTAGAGTCCATCTTGGTCCATACAACGAGCAGCAGCCTCAAGATGGAACACTTGATTCCGATGGCCTGTGAGGCCTGGAAGCCTCTCGGCCGAAGGGTGCGAAGGCGAGAGGAGTGGGCGAGTCTGGCGTTGGTGGGACAGGGAGCTTGGGGGATGACGATGACAGCTGTAGATAAGGGGCCGCGATAGGGCACGTGACCACCATCAACCAGGTCCGAGTGTGATGGCGTCCGAATGTTTACATACAAGGGTGACCAACCTGTAGGAGACCGAGCATTGATTACTGAGCCTACGCTTGTTCCTTCTCTTCAGTATTGATTTGGATAGGTAAGTGTCTGATGAGAGGCGGAAGGCTGTGATAATCACTTAAAGCCGCTCATGTCTCTTATGTCTCTCATATGTCTCTCTTCCCTCTTTGCAGCAGCAACAGCAGCCATCATTGAACGCATCTGGACCGTCTTTCCGTTCCATGGACGCCCCAGAAGCTTCGTCACCGAATATTCCAGCACCGTCAAGAAGACGGCACCACATGCCACTTCCTCCTTGCTCAAAAACGTACAAACCACCCCCTTATCGTTCAACAAAGGAAATCTCACGATAAACACAAAAGTAGGGTAAGGGGAGCCGTGTTCAAGTCATACCCATCGTTATGTGCGTGGTCCAAAGGCATCAATCCGTAACGCCTTCGTCCCGTCTAAAACTCGCCTTCGCCGCCGTGTCCGACGACGCTCGCCGTCCACAGGCCGACCAGACCCCACCAGTTGACCTTCCAGCCTCTCCAGAGACCGTCGAGTCCCTGGCCCTTTCTGTACGTCGGCTGCAGGGTCCTACCCCTGGCCCTCGTCTTGGCAGTTGTCGACACCTCTCGCATCCCTTCCTCGGACACAATGTGATGCATCGTTCCCAGAATGCCGTCATATCTTCCAATGGGGACAATCGTCTTCATCTGTTTTCCCTCTCCGCTGAGGGCCCTGACGTACGCCTCGCTAGTGAGAACGGCCATCTGGCCACGGCGAAGCACTGTCTCTAGAGGTAACTTGATGAGGATGGCGGCCGACGAAGCCAAAAATTTGGCAACCGAGAATGTAAGCGGCGAAATTTGGCTGTCAATCATGAACCGTGTGCGGAGCACAAGCGGGGTAGAGAGTGTGAGAATCGGATGTATAAGCGAATTGAGGACGGTAGGGAGGGCTATTGCGGATGGACACAGATAGGATGGAAGGGCCCGGAGAGATGCCAAGGTTCGCCGCTGTCCGTCCGTGTCCGGAGTCATGATTAGCCTGGAATCGTCAGTCCTCGCCGTTATGAGATTGGTGAGAGTCGGCAGCGCAGAGTATACCTCGTTCGCACAAGATCCAGAGGTGATAATAGCACGCCAGTCGCAATCGCTGCAGTGCCTGCGACGAAGAGCGAAGCCCAGGGATATGGAGATGCTATGTCGACGAGACGGTCAATGTCCTCCTTGACGCCCAGGTCTGGGACATTCATGACGGCACTCAGAAAGCTCCTGGACCAGTTCTCCAGAAGGGACTGCAGCACCGTGTAGAGAAAGGTAGCGTTGGAGCCCTTCCATACGCCCCAAGCCGCGTCCTTTTGCCATAGCTGTCCGATGACTTCGAGTACCGAGTCGGGCCGCCGCAGACTCAGATGATGCTCGGCTTTCGCTGGCTGCTTGGTCCTTTGCGGCGACTGTCGGGGAGAGTTTACACGACGAATGCGGTTCACGCGCCCTCTGAACGAAGGTGTGGGGGTTTCCGGCGCGCCGGACGTGAAATATGCCAGCTCGTCTCCTTCGGAATCCGAATCGAATTGCTTGCATCCGCCGTCAGCTTCGTAAGTAGCATCGGAGCAGGAGACGAATCCTACCTCATGTTCGGACGCGTCTCTGCTCGTCGACGTCCGTCCGCTGGGCGTGTCGGGTAGTTGCGACGACTGATCTCTCGTCTGCAGTATGGTCTTGGCTACTTCGAAAGGCTGAGACATCAAGACAGATGTGTATTTCCACGTCAGCTCGTCCAACAGATCCTTGATGCTTTGCGTCATGGACGGCGACGAATCGCCCAGGTAGTTCTTGTAGTCCAGATCGGCCAGCACATGGCGAGCCCTTGACGCGTAGCCAGAAGGGTCGTGACTTCGGCTCAGCGGGCTCGGACTAGCAAGAGGAGGCGACGCCGCCACCTCCGCCGGCTCGCCGATGGTGGGCGGTACATAGTAAGGCCTCAGAGGATTGAAAGCCTCTCCGGTGGTCGACATGATTGGCGATGCGACGCAAGAGTCATCATCGATGCTGAGTGTTTAGGAGGGAGATTGGACTCATGCGACGTCGTTTGGCTGGGCTCGGTCTCGTCGGAGCTAAAGACGGCCCGCGGGGAATGGATTTCCCGACGAGACGACGATGAACCACGGCTTACGAATATTAAACCCAAGAACGAGGATGCGTTGTCGGTCGAGC
This sequence comes from Ophiocordyceps camponoti-saundersi (nom. inval.), assembly GCA_003339415.1. Lineage (NCBI taxonomy): Eukaryota > Fungi > Ascomycota > Sordariomycetes > Hypocreales > Ophiocordycipitaceae > Ophiocordyceps > Ophiocordyceps camponoti-saundersi. The sequence goes on from PDHQ01000046.1 coordinate 85,936, forward strand.
TGATTTCAACGGCCTCGACCGGCTTCTTCTTCTCCGTCGTTCTCATACATGTCCGTCTCTCGGGCTGCTGCGGCCACTTGTACGGGCTTGCGGCTACGAACGGCCTTCGTCGCATCGCAGCATGCAACGCCACGACCGCGGAATCCGATGCCGGCTCCTCTACGCCGCATCGCGACATCAGCGCCACGCTATCACGGACATATTGAGCCGCCCAAGCCCGGTCAGGAGTAAGCAGTCGATGCCTCTCGCTCTGAAGCTCTTCACTGGCTATCTAAAAGCCAGCTGACGAGTGACTTAGGCTCTACGTCACCTTCATCGACAAGGAGAGCGTCCAGCACAAATTTGCCGTTTCCGAGGGTGACAACCTGCTCGACATCGCGCAAGCCAACGATCTCGAGATGGAGGGCGCCTGTGGCGGCTCATGCGCGTGCTCGACTTGTCACGTTATCGTCGCTGACGAAAGTTACTACGATAAAATGCCCGAGCCCGACGACGACGAAAACGACATGCTGGACCTGGCTTTTGGCCTGACCGAGACCAGCCGCTTGGGCTGCCAGGTCAAGATGACAAAAGAGCTGGACGGTCTCGTTGTCAAGTTGCCTTCCATGACGCGCAACTTGCAGGCGAGCGACTTCCAATAACCCGAGATACTGTACAATATGTGACGGAGAAAATGCCATTTACGTATTGCGTTCCAGTTATGGGGCGCGACGCCATTAGAACTAGTCGACGAGGGCGGACTGAGGACAAGCTTCACTCATCTCTCCTATCATCACCGCTTGCCTCAGGCTTCCTCCAGTGCAGCTTTTCTTAAACCGCCTCCTCCCGAGGCGATCAGCTCGAGGAAGCCCTTCTTGCTCAGCTCGTTGATCTTCTCCTTCCGACGGTCAGATGTGACAACGCCAGACCTTTTTGTTTCCTTATCGGCCTCATTGGCCTTGATTTGCGCCGCCCGCACGGCGTTGAACATTTTAATGACACCTCGCTTTGCCACGTCTCGCAGTTTGCGTTCCCTGTTGACCAAGTTGGCCGTCGACGTTGTGGATTCGATGTTGTTGGACGCTAGAAGTACGTCTTTTATGCGTCCCTTTTCCAGAGCCATCCTCTTCTGCTCCTTGAGATGTCGCCTGGCCTTTGCCTCGAGAGCGATATCGATGGCGGCTTTTGAAGCTTCATGAGCCGCAGCGCTTCGAGCCAGTACCGGGTCTGGCCGTTTGGAGGAGGACAGCTTGGTGGATAGGATCTTGGAGAGGGATGTTGCAAAGGCGTTGGGATCGTTTCGCTTGGATTTCATTTTACCCCGAGACGAAGATTTTTTTCGATCTGACTGGTCGATGTCTGAGTCGTCGTCATCGTCGTCGTCGTCGTCGTCGTCATCGTCTTCTCCGTCATTACTTTCCTCTACATCTTCCCCGTTCACGTCTGCCGTAGCGGCGCTGGTTCCTTTGGGTTTTCGTTTCTTCTTCACATCCTGCTTAGATAAAGAGCTTTCTCCATCGGTACTCGAGTCATCGTTTTCCTCCGCTTCGTCGACGGCGGCATCGAGAACATCGTGGTCCGAGTCGAGCGCTTCGACTCCCTCTTCGCCCTCCGAGTCGCTACTGTGGTATTCGCAACGCTTCTTTTGCTTTTTCGACGGCCGCTGTGTCCGCGCTTCATTCGGACGCTTCTTGTTGGAAACGCCAGCCATTTGCCGTCTGCTCGTTGGCGTGCAACCACGCGGTGTCTCGACTATGAGGTTGATTTTTCATGCGTCTTTTCCAAGGACCATAGAAGGGCCGATGATCCGGTGTGCCATTAGATAATCATGTAATCCTGGGGTGTGCGATGAGGAATGCCCCTGTAGGCCCTCCCTCGGAGTCCCGAACGGCGGGGCAGGTCCGGATGTGGGGCCGCTTCACCCTTGACCTTCATTTTGACAATGCCTAGGGTTAGGGTACTAACGAGTCAACGACCACCTACGAATATATGCGACATGTTTACCTTCACCCGGCTTCAAGCAATGCTCTCAACTACCTATGGCGTTTCTACTCATCCAAACCACTAAAAGCTACATGTCCCTCATTCAGCTGTGGTTGTTTCTCTCTGCATTTTCATCTGGTAGGTATATACAGTCCTTCTGAGAAACCCGCTTCCTGCACAGCGGGTTTCGAGGACTTGGTAATGGTTGCGTGGAATCTGCTTTGTCTGTAGGGGTCTAGAGAGCACATGGAGGGAAGTTCTGAAAGGGGTTGACTGAGATAGAATTAGAGTAGTTCATACGTGAAACACCAAACACTTTCCTTCAATAGACTGAATTCTAAACTTTCTATTGCTGCCTTCATGCCGGGTCTACGACTGCAATATGATGCCTTGAATCCTTGCTTCCGCATCCTTTGCGAAACCGACAACAGGATGGAGGGAACCGAACAGCTCTAGTTTACCTTCAACCCACATTCACTAGATCTCAAACAACGACAGCGGGCTGACAGTTCTATAACTTCTTGCCAACTGCTGCAATTCTATCAAGATGTTGTTCAGCCAACCGTGGAACAACCTACCTTCCAGGGACGCTCGAGTTCAAACACAACCGTAAGCTGCCATGTCCGTAAACGTGCAGTCTTACTGTTTAATCGAAACACTTTTCATTGAACAGGCTACAAGAAATAGAATTGCTCGGTACCGTACATCATACATGTAGACGTGGAAAGGCCTAGTTACCCTCTTAACAGCACGGGATCGTCGCCGTGCGAGAGGTATTAGGATACATGGTATTATCCCATCCCATCACAGGTCTCACTTGAGGAATGTGTGATTCCCGTTATCGTCTTGTCAGCACGTTCACCGAGAAAAGGACAGCTTGAACCTATCCCAAAACGACCCTCCCACCGTGAACTTCTTAGGCTCTGGTGCCTCGAAAAGCCGCGTGCTCCATCTCTCCTCGCCATCTATGAATAGTTCGTAGTCGAGCACGCTTTTACCCGCGATGTTCTGGATAGTAAAAGCTCCAAACTTGGATGTGCCGGCGGGAATGTATCTATAGATGCTTGTCAGCGGTCGTGTCCACAAAGAATATGTATAAGTCGCCACGATAACTCACTTCAACATGACGTCCTCGTCGTCCTGTTGCTTGTAGGTCGGGATCGGAGACGCAAACTGGTTCAGCGGACTCGTGGAGAACTCAAAGGCAGAAGCAGCCTCCGACCATTGAGACTCCGGTGGTGGGGGAAACTTGGTAGCGGCAAACTCGTGTCGGTCTCCTGAAAGAACGACAACGGTGATGCCACGGCTACCGGCCGCCCACATGGCCTCGAGGATCTTCTTCCGCTCCACCAAGAACCCTCCCCATGTGTCCTTGACGTTAACAGGCCAGTTTTTGGTAAAGGGCACGGAAGAGGCGACAAATTTCCACTTCACCCCTGTGGGCTCCGGCCGCGCCAGCCACGCCAGGAAATCCGCGAGCTGTTCTTCGCCCAGCATCGTCTTTTCCGACTCGTCAAACGGCACGTTGTTGCTGGAGCGATAACTGCGAGTATCCAGCATAAAAAAGCTGGCAGGACCTTGAACGAATTCAAACCATGTCGCCTTGGCACGTCCCTCAGCTCGGCTGTCGGTATTCGCGGCAGGGGGGTTGACTTGTGCTTGGTAAATGTGCCACGGATCGACGGCGGCCTTGTATACGCCGGTGGTGTTGGACGACCAGTCGTTGGATATCTCGTGATCGTCGAGAACATGGATCCAGCTCAAGTTCTGGCCGATAGGGGCCCAATCGGGGGATGCATATACCTGACGATACTGCATTCGGTACTCTTCAGTGGACTTGCCGAACCTTTGCGGAACATCGATGTAAATGAAATCACCCAAAAACAGCATGAATTGTGCTCCGAGGTCGGGCAGCTTGTTGGCGAGGTGACGCACGCCCGGGATGGCGAGAGGGTGATCAAGCGGATTATAAGGGAAACGAGGTAAAATGCAAGAAGTTGAAAGAAAGGTAAACTTCCCGCCGTTGTATTTTGGAACGGCACCCGGCATGGGCGGAACGAGAAACTCGCCCGCATGGTTGTTTGACGTCCTCCACTCGTAGCGCTGCTGCTCAGTATGCCCGAGAGGAGCGTGGATGACGGCGGTGAAGTCAGTCACGTTTGAAGTCCAGTCGGCCTGACCAGCCTTTCGCCACAGCGGGTTGTCCAACGGCTGCTGGGATTCCTTGATGCGGACTTCAAGAATGACAGGCAGCTTGGCTTGATCGGGTTCTCGTATCAAGAACCTTGCCTCGGTCGGTGAGACGTATCCCAAGCGAACGAAGGATAAGTCGTGAGACGGAAAATACCATCGTGCCCGAAACAGGGCGTCGGTGGCCATGCCGGCTAAAAGCAGGTTGACGAGCAGGGCCAGGGCAGAAAGTTTTGGACGCGCAGCGCTCGGCGTACCGAATAAGAGCACTTTCCATGGTCTCGGTACCTTTTCTGCAAAGATGACGCGTTCTGTGACATCAACATCTACCTTGGTGGCAACATGGGGACCTCGCTGGACGGAGACTCCGTTCTTGGTCAATAGAGGGGTTCTCGACGTGACCGCAGTTTCCTTGACGACAGCATCGATTCGGTCTTCGACAGCTCGATAGTCAGGCTTGATGAAGTAGCTTGATATGAATGCCGGAACGTATACGGCGAAGAGGGCAAGGGTAACGGATGCTAAATGGGCCTAAAAGCCGAGTCAGCAGTCTTCGACGGTTTCTAGCGTCGTGACGTTCAACTAACGGGAAACTGGCGAGTAAGTCAGTTCACGGTCCATGAGGTAGCGTCAGGGAGACGAACAAAGCGAAAGAAAATGACAGACGATATCCGTAACGCGACCGAAACTACGGTAGCAAGCCCTGTTTGCAGAGCCATGGCGTGTTTGTCTTGGCGAGGCAGGCGACAATCGACAATCGACGAAGCTATGTCATTCGTGTAGTTTGACGGGATAGAGCCAGATAAGCTACCGGGCGTCTCCCGTTCGTTTAAGAGGCAGGTGATATTGCAAGGGAGGCAGCATGAAGTTGACGAAACCGTGGATCGTTGAGACGTGCATTCATGTGCATATATCCGTACAATATGTACATATCCGTACATACGTCACCCGTACTTGGCTTTCCAGCCTTGTGGCGCAGGTATGGCTTGCCAGCTAAGGGACTGCGGATAAGAACCCGCTGATAGGGGGCGCCACTCCGTACAGGGGGCCGCTCCAAGGGAAATTCCGAGCCGAAGCTCATTCGTGGCCCCTTGATCTACCAGCCTCACAGAGCTCTCATCGCCATATACCGGCGACGACCTCGGCTCTACCTCCGCGACCTACCGAGCGACTCCGCGCGACATAATGAGATTGCCTACCATCGCAGCGGGCGCCTTCGCTTGCCTTGTTACTAATGTCATCGCCACGGCCCTGACGTATCAAGTGGACGCCGGCGAGAAGGCCTGCTTCTACGCCGAGACCCAAAAGGAAAACGAGAAGGTTGCCTTTTACTTTGCGGTAGGTGGAACTGAATTTGCCTGTGTCAACAGCTTGCCCCTTACAATATTCATCTTTCTCAGGTCCAATCTGGTGGTTCTTTTGATGTCGATTATCGTGTCGAGGGGCCGGGATCCAAGGTCATCCTCGAGGGCGAGAAGGAGCGTCAAGGCGACTTTGTCTTTTCGGCGCAACAAGTCGGCGAATACTCCTTCTGCTTCGACAATGAGATGAGTACATTCACAGAGAAAAAGATTGACATAGAAATTTCCGTCGGTCTCTCCAGTGACCCTACCCTCTGACTGGCCGGTGCTGATGCTTTCATAGAGCGAGCATGAGTCACGAACGGCGCAGCTGCCTTCGAAGCAGGGAACATCTCCCGAGCAAACGACGGTCCTCGAGGAATCCATCTTCAAGATTTCAGGCCAGCTGTCCACTATTTCGCGCAATCAAAAATACTTTCGAACTCGAGAAAACCGCAACTTTAGCACTGTCAATAGCACGGAGAAGCGAATTGTCAACTTCAGCATGATTCAGATTTGTCTCATCGTCTGCATGGGTGCCCTGCAGGTCCTTGTTGTCAGGTTTTTCTTCCAGGTACGTCTTACCAAGCGTGTGCCGACTATGACCCCGGGCTTACGAACGACTTGTCCATTACAGGGAGCACGGAAAGGCTATGTATGAGGTATTCTGTATCACTTTGAATGGGCTGTCGTGCTGTGTTGGTCCGACAAGAAGTAAAAGCGAGGTCTCGGTGGCATCGCAATACTGGGAGGCGTCATACATGTCAGAAAGCCGTCACGAATACCCGCGAAGCAGTTTTCTGACTCACGCTTTGTTTGGTCGATAGCGTCGACTGCTGGACAGATGTTGAGGGCACGGACACGAGATTCTGGAGAGAGGGACCTGTTGCTTTGTAATTCTTTGAGCGTTGGCATAAGTTCAGTGAAACTGAAGCCTGAAAACTTCCGGGGTCCCAAATGATGGGCCTCCTCCAGCAGTAGGTGATATTCTTTGACCGTAGTAGGCAACAAGTACGCAGTCACGTCCGTTGCTACTTGACCTTTGAGTCTAACTATCTGTCTATCGATCTGATGGAATCACATTTGATATGGTCTTCCCCCAAGGACTCGTGTAAAAGCGTCAAAAGACGGTACGTAGAGTCAACAGTTGAGCCGGCCACACGCTTGCACCGCCACAATTGCTGCGCCACAATTGGAAATTTACCTACCTTCTCCCCTACCACACAGACCAGGCTCCGCTGCCTCAACCAAGGAAACCAAACCACCTCAAGACCCCGATTCGACATGACCTCGATCGCCGCATCTCTCCAGGCGTCACTGCCGCAGCCAAAATATACGGGAGAAGATGAGGAGGAGGCGTCGCGGTCGCAGCAGCGCGGCCCGCGCATCATCGGCGCCGGGCAGCTAGACGAAAGCCAACTGGTGCTGCGGCGAACGGGCCCGCCGCCGTACGGTCAACGGGTCGGATGGAGACCGCGGTCGCAGGAGGATTTTGGAGACGGTGGTGCCTTTCCAGAGGTGCCAGTGGCTCAGTATCCGCTGGACATGGGCAAGAAGCACGCATCGAAGAGCAACGCCCTGGCGATCCAAGTCGATTCCGAGGGCCGGGTCAAATATGACGCTATCGCGCGCCGGGGCCACAGCGAAGGCCGTATCATCCACACGTCGTTCAAAGACCTGATCCCGTTGAGGCAGCGTGCAGATGCAGGCGAGATCGACCTTGCCCGCCCCGACAAGGAGACAGTAGCGGCGACGACGGAGAAGACCAAAAATGCCTTGGCGGCGCTCATCAGCGGAGCCGTAGCGGCACAGAAACCTAAGAATGTCGACGTTGGCCAGCGGAAAGAGGCCACGTATGTGCGCTATACGCCGGCGAACCAGATGGGCGACAACTCGAAGAAGCAGGACCGTATCATCAAGATCGTCGAGCGGCAGAGGGATCCGATGGAACCTCCAAAATTTAAACACAAGAAGATTCCCCGGGGGCCTCCGTCGCCACCGCCACCCGTCATGCACTCGCCGCCCCGAAAGCTCACGGCCGAGGACCAGGAGATGTGGAAGATACCGCCACCCGTGTCGAATTGGAAGAATCCCAAGGGCTTCACCGTTCCGCTAGACAAGCGCCTGGCCGCAGACGGACGTGGTCTTCACGACGTAGCCATCAACGACAAGCACGCTCAGTTTGCCGAGGCTGTCAAGATGGCCGAGCGGCACGCCCGCGAGGAGGTGCAACAGCGTGCCCTGATGCAGCAACGGCTCGCGGAGAAGGAGAAGGCTCAAAAAGAGGACAATCTCCGGAACCTAGCCCAAAAAGCGCGAGACGATCGATCGGCAGTCGAACGTGGACGTAGAGACTCGAGGACATCACGATCGCGGTCAAGAAGCTACAGCTACTCTCAGTCTGATCAATCTGACAGCGAGGATGCCGACGTTCGGGAGCGCGAAAAGGCTCGGCGCGAGCGGCGGAAGGAGGAAGAGCGCAAGCTACGGCAGAACCGCATGGGCGCCGAGAGGCGCATTCAGGTCATGGCTCGGGAGCAGAACCGCGATATCTCGGAGAAAATTGCACTGGGGCTGGCAAAGCCGACGCAGTCGAAGGAGACTATGTATGACTCGCGCCTCTTCAATCAGTCGAGCGGTTTCGACAGCGGTTTCAACGAGGATAATCACTATGATAAGCCGCTATTTGCCGCTCAGGACGCCATCTCCAGCATCTACCGGCCTCGTGCGAATCTTGACGACGACGGCTATGACGAGGAGGCGGGCGACAAGGAGATGGCCAAGATTCACAAGGCCAGCCGCTTCGGCGAGGCCCTAGGCAAGGGGACCTTTCGAGGCGCGGCTGAAGCTGTGGTGGGTTCCTTTTTGACACTTCCTAACGCTACAGCAGCGGTGAGGAAACAAGGCACTGACGGGGCATGACAGGCACGCGAAGGGCCGGTACAATTCGAAAAGGAGGCTGCTGATCCCTTCAACGTCGACAAATTCCTATCCGAGGTGGACCAGAGCTCCTCGTCGAAGCGGGCCTACGGACTTCAATCAGAAGCAGGCCGGAAAACGAAGCGGGCACGGGTGGACGACGAGGACGGCGAGTGAAGACGCGTACATACACTACGACGTCGAGGAGCCAGGTAGTTGCCGCCTACATTGCTGCATGTGTATACGCACACTGAGCATCTGGAGCTGTGTTTCTTGTCTTGTCGCCCAAGTCATGCACCGGTTTTATACAACCTTGTCTATCTAGTACAAACTAACGAACTACTAAGGCGGCTGCACATTCAACGTCATTCTTCACTTGTCTTACCCAGCCCGCCTAGCCTGAAGGGTTCCTTCACACAGCACGGATGGAGCGACGGCAAGCATTCCTTGATGAGCGTCGTGACCGGAAGTCGTTCACTGCCCAGGCACGAACCGCTTGCGTCGCGCGCGCGCACTAGCTTACTCTGGATTGTAGGTTTCGTTGTTGATGGGGAACGGCTCAAGCGCGGGAGGTAATAAACGGCGACACGCGAGGCATGGCCGGAAGAGAGAGGGGGAGAACAAGGGGGGGGCAACGAGCGGCCCGCCCCGGTTCGGAGAAGACGGAGAGCAAGAGAGAAAAAAAGGTTCAATCTATCACGAAATGAGAAAAGGCTTTTCAATCATCCAATAAAGGGGGGAAGGTTGCACGGGAAGGGATTGTGAGCGTGATTAGAAGGAGGGAGACTTGTGAAAGAGAGAGAGAGAGAGAGAGAGAGAGAGAGAGAGAGAGGAGAGAGACGCTGTCTCAATCTGCGTCAACGACGACAATCCCCAGCGCTTCTTGTCGAGTCATCCTCCATCTCGAAAGGGTCGTCCAAGTCCGTCGTCGCCATCTTGGACAGCATCCGCGCAACGATGCAGCACGAAGAGCCGGACAAGTCCGGGGGTCTGCCCCCCCGGTACGATGACATGGACTTTGCGCAAGCGAGTCGGCAGGCCAAGGAGGCGATGCCTTGGTGGGAGCCTCGGTTCTGGGGCAAGAGGATATGGGCCGCTGTGGTTGGAGTCGTCGTCGTCATCGTCGTTGTTGCCATCGTCGTCGCCGTCGCCGTCTCCTTGTCTGGTCATGGGTCGTATCCGAACTACAAGCCTTTGACTTATGTTTTGCGCGATACTTGTGAGTTGTCTTCTTTCCTGTTCAGAGGAGAGAGAGAGAGAGAAGAGCGAGGGGTCTTTTCTGACCTTTGGTTTAGATGAGGGCGAGACCTTCTTCGATCAGTTCAACTTCTTTACTGGTTATGATCCCGGTGAGTTTGGAAACCCCCATTTCATCCCTTGGATCTTCCCGTCTCAAGTTCCCTCGCAGGGGCATCGACTGAGTGGCTGACATCTCACAGCAAAGGGATTTGTCCATTATGTTCCGCGACCACAGGCCCAACAGCTGGTGAGGACACGAGACCTTTTCTCCCTTTCCCCTTTTCACCACCTTTCTGTACGGAGCTAATCTCCTCAGCGCAGAACCTGACATTCGCGTCATCGAATACAGCCGTCGTCAAGGTCGACACCTCCGTCGGACCTGGTTCAAAGCCAGATGCCTCCACAGGCCGATTCGCCGTCCGACTTGAGTCGAAGAAGACGTACGGGAGCGGCCTGTTCGTCTTCGACGTCAAGCATACGCCTTACGCCTGCGGCGCGTGGCCAGCTCTATGGCTGACCGACCCTTCGCACTGGCCTGATCACGGCGAGATAGACATCATGGAGTCGATCAACAACGGCGCGGCAGGGAATCAGATGACGCTTCATACCACCGCCGGCTGCTCCATGGATGTACGGCGAAAGATGACGGGAAAGGCACTGCAAGGCGACTGCAATCAGGCCAGTAACGGTAACGCCGGCTGCGGCGTCACTGGAAACCGTGACTCTTTCGGCCCGGCTCTCAACGCCGCTGGCGGGAGCGTCATGGCCATGGAGTGGCGCGAGGCCGGCATTCGCATATGGCAGTTCGCTCGCAAGTCCGTGCCCCACGACGTCCTCTCCAGGAAGCCGAATCCTGCCAACTGGGGCACCGCCTCTGCTGATTTCCCCAACACGCGCTGTGGTATCGGATCGCTCTTTCGGAACAACTCCATCGTCATCAACATCGATCTATGTGGTGACATGGTTTACGGCACCTGGGATCATTCTTCATGTGAGTGAAAGCCGTATCCAGCTTCTGTGTCTCTATCCTGAAAGATGCTGACGGGTCGAGAATCAGGTCCGGGTACCTGCACGGATCTCGTCGCCAAACGACCCGACATCTTCAAGACGGCGTATTGGGAGTTTGGATCTTTCCAAGTCTATCAACCTTCATCTTCATAAGCTTGCGAGGCAGCAGCGTCGCGTCATCCAACTAATTTTCTTCTTCTTCCTTTGCTTCAAGATGGAGAGCCGCCCTGCTTGTCGTGGTATGATAAGAGATGAAGCTCGGCGGACGTGGGCACAACGAACTGAGAGATCAGCCAGATATGATGGTAAGCGACGAGTTGTTTTTTTTCTAGGGGGTCGGACGATATTTCGCCGCTTCATTCCTCGACATCATGACTCACTTCGCAGAGCTGAGAGATTGAGGATGTGTAAAGTACATTGGGGGAAAAGAAGAGGAAGAAGAAAGACAAAACGTTGAAAATCGCAGGCAGCGTCTCCTGAAATCCCCCCCCTATTCGCAATGCCCTCTCTCTATATCCGTATAGATATGCTATCCCAGAACGCCCATGACTCCCCAACGAACAAACAGCCAAGATATCATATCAACACAGCTTATCCCCATCTTCTTCCTTACTCGTCCTCTTTAGGCTGCCTCATCCACGAGTCAATGGCAGCGCTAAAGGCAGCAAAGGCAACACACCCGCCGGCAACAGCCTGCGGCCCCGCGTTCTTAGCCAAGATGCCTCCGGTAAGGCATCCGGCAGCGATACCATTCCCGAGATCATTCTTGGCGCGCAGTCCCTCGATTCCGCACTCGATTCCGGCGAAGAGGGCGCCGACTTTTCCGAAGTTCTTGGCCATTGACAGGGAGCGCGATCCCATGTCTTTGAAGCCTACTTTGAGCTGTTGTCGCAGGGGCATGTCGGATAGGTTCTGGCCCGCTGCGTTGGTTACGGGGCTGCCGAAGGGGGTGTCGTATGACATCTATGCGAGGAGGACATGTCGAGAATCTTGTTAATATAGATGTCGAACATGTTCGTGAGAGAAGAGATCGTGGCGAGATTCCCACGTACCGAAGCCATGAACATGCCGAAAAGACCTCCCATGCCGAACCCCATGACGCCCGACATGACAGATTTTCCAATACAAGACTCCATAGCCGCTTGTACCTACAGCACAGAAGCAGACGTCAGCAAAGCACCCAAGTAAGAACCGGAAAGGAAATATAAAAGATGGGATAGGTCGAAGACGTAAGTGAGATAAAGCCGCGGGCGCGCGTACATACGGCTCGGACGCTGGGATCCTGTGAGGCGCCAAGTTGCGCAGCGTTTCCGTCCCTTGGCGCACCAAGCGGTGAGTTCATGACGGGTTGTCGATGAGGATTATGCGGGTTGGAGATTCGTTTGGGTAGAGAAAGATATGCTGCTTGTGAGCCGGCGGCCGAGAACTTGGGAGATAAGATAAATTTCTGCCGGGTTTCACCGCCCTTGGTGTTGGTCGTGCTCACCGTGGTGGGGGGACGGGTGGTCGGTCTTCACCTTGTATTCACCACGGTGAGGGTCCGGCGCCTCTGATCTACACCGAGTCAAGCACGACGTCTCTCATGAAGACATAGCAACGCTCCTCATTCGATATTGACAGTCCTCTCTCTAGCAAACATCCTCCGCGTGAAATGACCCTCTACTCCATTTGCTTGACGTGCCATGTAAAGAAATTTTCGAGCAACATGGGAATTGTGTCTGTGGCCGCATCCGTACCCTTCCTCCACACCCCCCCCCCCCTCAGAGCTCTCCCCTCATTCATGCTATCCCATACTCTAATGAGTCCTACAGAAAGTAATTGAACGGCCTTTTACAGATTAGTGATCAAAGACTATACACCTGAAATGTCGAATCAAAATGAAGGGCATGTTTGTAGATCCCTTACCTCTTTGTCAAAACGACGATGCCATGGATCCGTATGCCGAGTCTTCTGTGCCAGCCCGGAAGGGGGTGATTCCCGCTGTAGAAGAGCTATGGCCTGAGTTGAGTATAGAATCTGAATAGGTTTGCGACACGGCGTCACCGGGCGAAGGGGACGAATCGGCTCGAGCTGCGGACCTCAGTCTCAACCTCAAGCTTCGCGAAGCTGGCCGAGCCTGATTTCTCCGCATCGGCTCCACGGAACCTGTTGTCCTACCATGGAGCGCTGTCATTTGACATAAAGCGTGTAAGCCACCGCAACTCATGGTCAGGGTAAAACAGGCTCACCAAGTTGCCACTTGTGCTCGGCAACCAAGTCTTTCCCATGCGGCGACTTGTGCCCGGTCTCGACGTTTTGATAGTAGTGTTCGACTTGAATAGGTCAGCAGCGTCCGACGGCGCACGAGGACGATGATCAGTGTGTACAGAGCATCAGCTTCGTGTATTGGCGACGAGGCCTTTGTCCCAGCCTCTCAAAGTAGTGCTTCATTCTCGTGGCACATTCGGCCCACGTGTAGCGCAGACCCGTCTCGATCACGGCCTTTGGTGACACGGGCACCACACTCCGCCAAAAGTAAACTTCCTCATCTCTTGACCAAGTCTTTCCGCCCATGGTTTCTTTCTTGTCTATACAATGTAGACAGACAGGCCGAGTTCAGAGATAGATGGAAGCGATCCGAGTCCGACGGCTGGATTTCGTCTTTTGCGGGCCTGGTTGTGAGTTGCTTTCGAGCGTGTCGGCCACTGCGAAGAGAAATTGCAGTGAAGATGAGAAAAGGATGGAGGCGCTGCAAATGAAAGTCGTCTGCTATTTATAGTGGACAGGGGGGGGTCGTGTCCAGTACAAACGTGTTGTATCGACTTGTGGGTGATTCAGAGATCAAGTCTGGCGCGTGACAGTATCGGTCGGTCAATGGGCCCGCCATTGAGAGAATCGAGCTCACCATTATGCTCACCGATGTCGGAGGTTCAGTCCGTGATTCACGCTGTGACAAGATACGCTCAACTTCATCTCATCTTTACAATGGGGGGCTTTGTTATTCACGCCTTGGTGGGGGTAGGAATCGGAGCTTGCACTCCCCGAGTCGTAAGGAAACCGGCCAGATTTCTTTCCATCCGAGAAAACTAAGTGACGATCAGCAGGGTCAATTGGCAGAGTGTAGATGCAGCTCATGACCTACGATACTTTTTTGCATCCGAGGAACAACGCCATCTCTAATCCAGAATGCCCATGAGCCCATCATATTTGCGAGCATGACATCTGTCATCAGGCGATCCCCAACGATGGCAACTTGGGAGGCATCGGTCACACCCGTCTCCGGATGGTTACGGAAGTAGGCCATGATCTCAGGGCCGCAGCCGGGCTTCTTGGCCGAGTGAGGGAGGACAAACACGCCGGTATTCCTCTCCACCTCGGCAGCCTGCCTCAATTCACTGTCCCAGCTGGTAGCCCCGGCTGTGTTGGAGACGACGAGCAGCCGGCGGCCGGGGTATGCTCGCCTGAGCGTCTCAAAGTGTTGCTACCGCCGGAGCGGTGAGAGACCAGACTTACGGAGCCGGATGAAAAACACACCTTGTAAGGTTCATACACTTGGTTAGTGTTGGGCGAAGCGAAGCAGTCGTCCTTGTCGAGTACGACAGCCTTGATGCTGGCTTCTCGGCCGTTTCCCCGTAGCACCGCATCGAGTGGTATGGGCAGGTCATTGAAAGTGGCAGCAGTGTGATGAGGGAGGCAGATCCCGGGCTTGAACAGCAGCCTCCAAACGTTGAAGGAAGCCGAGAGATTTGGATTCATTTTGTCGTTGGTTATGCTTACGGCAGTCGTTGGAAGGCCCTGATGAGGTTGTTGTGAAGTCGGACCGACCTGGAGCCGATGATGGTGGTGATGGTCACGTGCAGCGTTGCTGGTGGGTGGTGGTGGTGGTGGTGAAAACTGGGGCAGGGGAAGCGGTTCTTCTTACGGGATATATGTATGTACGGATACATAGAACTATACTGCAGAGTGTGTCTGTATGATGTTGGTTCTATCGATCCTCGATTGCTTCTTACTCGTTGGGTAGTATCTGCTTTTGACAGGCAGGAGGCTGTATGGATCCGTAGCCAAGGCAACGCTCTGTTATAAGGACTGTCTTTTGCATGTTCTACTTGTTCGGTGAGCGGCAAAAGCATCTTGCAGTTGTTGCTGCATGGCGCCCCCCTCGGTCAGGGTTATACAGTATGTATACTTGAACACTCCAAGATCAAGGTTGGTGGCAGCATCAATGACTCACATACTATGTATGCATGCACGTATGTATGTTATGGCCTGTCGCGAGAGGCATATTTGGCACGATTGGTACGGCTTGGGGCATAAATCCCTTTTCTAGCTTTAACATATGTAAGAATAACTTCTACGTTCAATTCGATCCAAAGCCCTGGTGGCTACAATCTCGGACCAATTATTTCTTTCTGTATGGCGTAACGACGTCTACCTACTAATGTACGGATAGATGCTCATACAGATGTATGTAGTATATATAGTACTCTGAAGCTTCCTTTATTCCTGACCTTCCCGTTCCTATTTTGTTTCCAAAAATCATCTCCTCCTTTACTCGTCTGTTACGACTTACATAGACGACGGAAACACGACGCCTGGCCCCCTACGGGCAGTGGAATAAGCAAAGGTCTCCCTCCTCCAGCCTTCCCCACGTCATGTCATCGACCGACTCCCTCTACCGTACCTACCCGTTAAGTTTTGTGGAGCCAACGGTTCTTATTAGCGTGTTTGTTATTGAAAGCGTGTTTGACAGCTAACCGTACAACTTTATAAAGTGTTAGTGGCACACTCTCAACCTCACACTCCTCAGTCCTCTCACACCCTTTTACTTGCAACGACCTGCTGCCAGCACAAGCGATTATAATTCTCTCTCTCTCATGCATTAATATACAAGCCATTCTCTCCTCTCTTCCCATACATAGTCACGTGTCCCTGACTCATGTTTATAAATCTCTCCTTATCCCTTTGCCTGCTTCCCTTCCTCTCTCTCCACTACACGCACGTAAATGCACACATACTCCCTGTTCACATTACTAGTACTGTCGTCAATCTCTTTCTTACCTAAGCGTCCCGTAAGTGGATTTCCGCCAGTCGCGCGCGCCCGGGTTACGACGCGGTCACGGAGCCTATCTCTTTCCGCTCCGATAACGACTCCCATTGTTCATCTTCCTTCTTCTTTCTCCCTCGTCGCCTCGTCTCTTACTCTCCCTTCCCCTTCCTCTTCCTCTTCCTCTTCATCATCTCCCTCGCCCTCCCTCCTTCCGTCCTTCACTTCTTCTATAACGTCTCCCTCTGATTCAAGGGCTTCCTTCCATTCTACCTAATTTCCTATTTGTCTTCATCTTCGCGTCGACCTGGTTTAAGTGGAAAAGCAGGTTCCACCACGACGCGTGAATTGAAAGCGCGCGTCACTCGTCATGACTTCCGCGTCGTCTCGTGGCCGCTAAATCTCAATACTGCTTTCACTTTTTCTTCGTCCTCTCTCATCGGTCGTCGGCATTTCCATCCAGACTTCTTCGCCATGGCGTCGCCGCGGCCAATCGACGGCCAAAACATGCCTTCTACGTCTGTTCAAAGTGCTGGCCCTCAGTACAGACTCATGGGCCGTATGCAGCCTCTGTCCTTCTCCCCCCTCTCGTTGGCGGAACTGATGTTTCTTATTGTGTCTGCAGTCAAAGTTCACTACACCTTCGACAAGGACGCCCGCATGCACTGCCTGGCCAGACACCCACAAGTTCTGAATTTGCAGGCGATAAATATCGACGAAACAACCACCATCGGCATCGTCGACCTGAGAGCGTGCCTCGATGCCATTATAGGCTGCAGCCCCGAGCTCACCACGGGCCACTGCGACTATACTGTCTACACCGTCGACTACTCCGAGCAGGACACTCCCTTGGTCGGTCAAGGCTTACTTTCTTGGGCTCTCGACTCGATGCGGCCCGATGCTCCCCACACGCCTCCGAAGCTGGTCATTGGCCGTGTCACCAGGAGCCTACTCGTCTTCAACGCTGGCTCTCGAGAGACACTCGAAGTCAGGGTCAGATTCTTCGAATCCCCTTCGCTTCAGCGCCACGACAGTGTTGATTATCAGCAATGCCAACCTGCGGACCGCCCCACGGACAAACCACAGGCTGAATTCCCCGCTACCCCGTCGGCCGCTTCTGACTGGAATCAAGTCGACACTCAGCCCGAGCAGGCTGTTTGTGAGTCACGCTTGCCGTCTCGCGCCCGATCTATGGACCCTGTTTCCCAAAGCAGCAGTCTAGAACCGTCGGGCTCGTCAGCGCCTCTCGAGCCAAGGGTTGCATCCCAACCGACTGTCGCCCATGTACCCAGTGCCGCCCATTCGCAGCCGACTGTCGCGCCTACGCCGACATCTGACCACCAAGTCGAGCGCGTCGCTCCCACGCTCACCGAGTTACCGAGCGAAGAGAGAAAAGCTACTGATCCGACCTCGCGACCGTCATCTCGAGGCTCCACCCGATCTGCTCGAAAAAGATCGGCAAATGTGCGGCAGCGAGGAAGATCTCGCAAGAGGGTGACCAGCGGCAATGCCTCGGGACACGACGAGGCTACCGAATGCGAGGAGGGCCCAATCAAGAAGAGGGCAAAGACGATCAAAGCCGACAAGTCGGTCGCCAAACCATTTGCTTCTGAGCCCGGGTCACTCCGCGTCGCTGCCAGCACATCTGGCTCCTTGCGCAACTTCCGTCCGGTCGCGTCGACTGGTGAGGGGGCCACGGCTAGTCATTCACAGGAGATTCCCCGGGCTCCCACCCCGATTCCCCAGGGAGAACCAGCTGCTGGCCTGCCTGCACGAGAGCCGCTCCAGAGCAAGTTGCGGCAACAGTCCGCCCCGGCTCAGCAACCACCCAATGCTTTCTACTCTGACTCCAGGCTGCAACCCTTGTCTCCGAGTCAGGAGGATCGCCGCTCCCCCGAGTCACTGGGTCCCACGCCGGCTTACTCTGAGGATAGCATATCGTCTTCGCCGCCGGGGCAGCGCACGACATCTTTTATGCGGTCCAGCCCACCGCCGTCGAGCCCCGTCTTGCCGCCCATGCCCTCTGCCGAACCCCAGAATGAAGACTCCAGCTTCGCCATAGATGATGACATGGAGGATCTCTTCGGTGAGGAGCCGCCGCAGCCTCTCTCCCGCGAAACCTCTTCGACCAACATTGTTCGACTGGGAAAGTCGGATCCGAGGATGACAAGAGGCATCCCCATTCAGGTTTTTCAATTGCAGGGCGGGCCCGGCGACCAAGACATGGTTCACTTTTGCAGCTACAGCGGTGCTCCAATTCCGACGTCGGACCCCCCGGAGCACCAGCCGTCGGCAGCCAGCGATTCGTTATCGCTCCCGGTTCTCGAGAAGAATCCTGGCCGGCAGCAGGCTCAGACTCGTCCTATGATGGAGCCCACTCCGCCGCCGACGACTGATAGCTCGGAGAAGCCCACGAGCCCAGGTCACACAAGTGATCCGGCGCAACACGGCTCACGACCTGACATCGTGGACGCTGCGACCGCCCGTATCGAAAATTCGAACACCAGTTCCTTGTTGGAGGGAACTGGCGTTGACAAGACTAACGCGCAGCGGCCCTCCTCGGCGAAGCCAGCCATCAGAGGACATGTTCAAGCCTCGAAGGGCGCATCCTTCCGGCCACTTATGCGATCCCAATCCGCGGGAGCCATGCCTCTAGCACTTCCCTCGGCCCCTGCCAGCGAACCGGCTGGCCCCTCGTCCTTGTCCCGGTCTATTACCGCCGAAGCCCGCCACTCATCTGCATCAGCCGCGCCGGAACAGCGCCGAGCAGTATCTTCCGGGCCGCTCATCCTGCCGATGCCTGCCAGCGACCCCGTCGGACCCAGCACACAGCCGGAGGATGCGGCGCAACGCGAGACATCGGGAGCGGCCAGCGACGCCGCGGCAGCCTCATCGCCGCCTCCGGAGAGGTTCAGCAAGAACAGGGTGAAGAAGCGCGCCATCAAGCAGCGACTGGAGGAAGCCATCGAGAACGGGGAAATGCCCCCATTCTGTAGCAACTGCGGAGCCATCGAGACGCCGACGTGGCGCAAGATTTGGGTTCAGGATCACGACGGCACGCCTTCCTACTGCGAGTACTCGGAGAAGCCCGGCAAGGTGACGGCCATCGAGATTTTGACGCGTGACGCCGAGGAGAAACCCCTGTCATACCGCCTGGTGAAGAAGAGTCTGGGGGCCACAGACGACAAGAGCGCCTGGGAGGAGTTACTGCTCTGCAACCCATGCGGCATATGGCTCACTAAGTGCAAATGCCATCGGCCGCCGGATCGATGGGATAAGGACCTTCTCCGCATCGGCCAGGACCGCCGCAGAAAGGCCACGGGAGTCGCCAACCCCCGACCCCGGAAGCCTAGATCCAAGAGTGAGGCGGCGGCCAATCCGACATCAGACGCGTGTCCGGCAACAGACGCCCTCGGCATAATAGATGTGTCTTCGCCCAAGGCAGCCGTCGCAGAGCTCCCTGTCGAGGATGCGGAGCAGCAGGCTCGGGACGCTCCAAAGGCGGGACCGCCGTCGACCGCTTTGGACTCTAGGCCCGGGCCGAGTCGCACTCGCGGCACCGGTAGCGCCACGAGCCCCGTGCAGCTGGATTTTGACGAAGCGGTTGGGAGCACCAAGCGGCTTCTGTTTCCCTCGCCGCGTAAGGACGGCGTGCCCAAGGTACTTGGTGAAGTCGAGGTCAATAGGGTACAGGCCTCGGACGACTCCCAGCCCCTGAAGCGACCCGCGGACGACAAGGAGAACGATGGGCCTGAAGTCGAAGACGGCCCCCAAGACGCGACCGGCGCGACTGAGGCTCTCGAGTGGCACGATGGCGCACGACCCTCGACACCGCCGCCCGGTGCGGCCAAGATGACGAGCCCTTTCAAGACGCCAACGCGCGCACCGCCAAACCACCGGCCGGTCACTAGAAGTGTCTCCCGGTCGCTGCGGTCAAACCGGTCGGCCGTCTCTCCTGGTCAGAACCATCTGCAGCAGACGCCGACGAAAACACCACGCAACTTGTGTGGAGTCCAGGGAAGCCCGGGCGTCAGGTTCAGTCCGCGCAGTCATCATGATGCCTTTGAGGGTTGCGACACTATCAGCCGGGTTATCGACCAGATGTTCTCGGATCCCGCTCAGTTCGGATTGCCGGACGACATGGACCTCGTCACCCTACCTACATTGGACGCAGACACGGATAACCTGATTGATTATGACAACCTGATGAGTACGGATGCGTTGATAGCACCCAGCTCACCGCCTGGAGGGGACTTGACCCGGTTCGACTACCTGAATGCAGCTAACATCTGGACTCAGTGGAATTACGAAGCCGCGGGAGAAGGGCAGATGAGTGAGGGCTAGGAAGGGAACCGATTTTGCAACTGAGAAACAGCATGAGGGGGCGAGAGAGATGTGGCATACATGCATGCATACGGAAGGAAGTCTGATGGCATTTATTGTCTTTGCAGGTGTCGGCTGTAGCGATTCGGATGTTTTGCGGGGAATAGTCATTTGCATAAAGGCTCTTGAGGCGCGGCGAAGGTTCAAGCATAGCGATTTGAAGGAGGTCTGGTTGTTTTGTTTTCGATTCGTGTACGGTCAAAGGGGGAGGTGGAAGAAGAGGGTCATGGAAAGGCAGAGGGCGTCAACCACAACAATGATAATTCATACACATAAATCCAAGAGTTGCCTCTAGGCTCTCGCTGATCTCGGTAGACGTCGCTGTGGATAGAGTCGTACACAGAGAGCAGTCGGTTATGGAGAGTGAAGGGCGCCTATGTAATCCGTACGGCGGGAGGCAGACCTCGATACGCAGCGGGTTGAGCGATCATAGGACATATAAAGGCAGACCTTGGAGCGTTCACGCAATATCAAATCTACAGTTAACGATTTGCGACAAGGCATCTTTTACGGCTGCCAGATACCTATCAGGCCACTACATACATATATCAAGATCCTAAGCTCACGCGATGAAAGAGGGGGGATGGACAGTAAAGCTCAAGCCCATGAGTTCCATTATTAACTGAATGGCTGTTGATTAGATAAGTCGGTCGTGAATAATGGATTGATTACCTAAGAGGCGCGCAATTGATACGGTCCCTTACCTTTTCCCCCCTTAACGCGTCAAGAGAAGCGTGCTTAGACGCGTTCAAGAGCTTGAAAGTGCCCGATCCCAAGTATCGAGCCAGAACCATCAAAGCCGAAGGTATTGGAAGGCAGGAAGAAAAAAAATCTCCACCCTCCGAAAAGGGATACAATCCTACCAACAGCTTCCTCTTCTTCCCTTTTCCCATCCCCCTCCCGCAATGGCAGACGAAGAGACGGAGCTCTCAGCACGGTTCGCACCAGGAGGGAAACTGGATGCGGACGTGACAGCCGAGCTGCGATCCATCATGCGACTCTACGAACTATCGGTCCAAGACACGCTCTTCAAATGGGAGTCTTTCTGCTTGCGGAGAGAGCACGATGCCAACGACGTTTCGCTTCCGCTGGTGCGGGACCTCAAGGGGAGCATTCAGAGGGAGCGGAGCGAGAGCTTGGCCTTGTCGATGAAGGAGAAGGCTGTGGAGCCTAGGAATACTAGGGCTGGCGCTGCGGCTTCTGCTTTGGTCATGGATTTGCTTGGTGGTGTTATGCCGGGTACGCCTGGGGCGAGGGCGAAGCGCAAGTTGGATTCGTCTCCGATGACGGCGGGGGAGCATGCGTGGGTGATGGCTTTTATTTCGTCCTCTTCTTCTCACTATAGCTGTTCTATCGTGCTCATTCATTGCCAGGTCTAGCTCTTCGTTTGCCGATCGGGCCAAGTCTGGCGAGATCATCGAAGTGCTCAACGGTCATCTCTCAGCTGCCAAGGCGCCGACGACGACGACGACGACGACAACCTATCCCGAGACGCGAATCAAGCTGACGGCGGCGTCGGACCAGAAAAAGATGGGGTATAAGCCTTTGGCGATGAAGCTGTCGGAGACGAGCGAGATTCTCGACGACCGCATCGACGATTGGGCCGAGCTGGTGCGGGAGCATCACGGGCTGGACGAGTCGGAGTTTGGTAACGCCGCCGCGCAGGGCACGACTGAAATCGTGGCCGTTGGACGGATCGCCTCGGACGCGGTTACGGACGAGGGCACCGGCGGCAGGCTCAACGCTGCGTCTCTCGTGCTCGAGACTTCGCGTCGCACCGGCATGGGCTTCAGGGTGCCGCTCAACTTGGACTCGCTATCTCGTTGGAGCTTCTTCCCCGGACAGGTCGTTGCCTTGAGGGGTAGCAACGCGAGCGGGAGCGACTTTGTCGTAAAGGAGGTTCTCGAAGCGCCGCTATTACCGGGCGCTGCTTCGGCAGCTGCCGCGCTCGATGCATGCAGAGAGAGACTTCGAGGCGGGCGTCGTGACGAGGAGGAAAAGGACCCTGCGCCGTTGAACATCATCTTTGCTTCCGGCCCCTATACGGCTGACGATAACCTCGATTTCGAGCCTTTGCATGCGCTGTGCAGCCGCGCGGCTGATGAACTCGTCGACGCCATCGTCCTCGCCGGGCCCTTTATCGACGTTGACCATCCGCTCATCGCAAGCGGCGACTTCGACCTCCCGGAAGGCGTCGGCATCGATCCGGATACGGCCACCATGACGACAGTATTCCGATACCTATTCGCTCCGGCTCTGAACCGACTCGCCTCTTCGCGGCCGCATCTTACCATGATGCTCGTGCCGTCCGTGCGAGACGTCCTGGCCAAG
This sequence comes from Ophiocordyceps camponoti-saundersi (nom. inval.), assembly GCA_003339415.1. NCBI lineage: Eukaryota > Fungi > Ascomycota > Sordariomycetes > Hypocreales > Ophiocordycipitaceae > Ophiocordyceps > Ophiocordyceps camponoti-saundersi. The sequence continues at coordinate 108,331 of PDHQ01000046.1, forward strand.
CACGTCTCATGGCCGCAGGATGCCTTTCCGCGCAAGGACCTGGGCCTTCCCCGCACGGCGCGCATACTCTCCAACCCGATGACGCTGTCTATCAACGAGATGCTGCTCGCCGTCTCCACTCAGGACATTCTCTACCAGCTTCGAGGCCAGGAGGTGGCGGCGGCGGCTCAGGGCGATCTCATAGCCAGGCTCTGTCGATACCTCATCGAGCAGCGACACTACTTCCCGCTCTTCCCGCCTACCGATCGTCGGAATTTGCCCCGTACGGGAACGGAAGACGGCGTCGCTGTCGGATCCGTGCTGGACCTCGGCTATATCAAGCTGGGCGAGATGGTCAACGTCCGACCAGACGTGATGCTGGTACCGAGCGCTTTGCCGCCGTTTGTCAAGGTGAGAGGGAACAGAACCCCCCCCTCTTTCAGTTCATTTTCTTCTCTTCCTTTTCCTTTCTTCGCTGATAGACAAAAAAGGTCGTCGAGAGCGTCGTGGCCATCAACCCTGGTCACCTCTCGAAGCGAAAAGGCGCCGGAACGTACGCCCACATGACGCTTCACTGCCCCGAATCTAGCACCGGTGTCGAAGCCGACGCCATAGTCGGACATAAGATATTCGACAGGGCTCGAGTCGAGATTGTGAGGATCTGAAAAAGGGGGAACGGTAGGGGTTTTTTTTTTTACACGGAAGGGCGGCGTTTCCCCGTTTCTTTTCGGCTTCTTTTACTCCTGCATAGCGCTTCTCGTTGCTCAGGCGTCTTCTCTGATTTTGGAAAAAAGGGGGGGGGGAAGAAGGGAAAGGAAGTGGTCTGTCGTGGGTGTTTGTGATTGTATTTTTGACGGGATAGGGGGCGTCGTCTCGCCCAATGCCAATGATTATAATGACGGCGGCTATGGAGAGCAGGATAGATTTGGCAGTTTGATAGGAGTGAAGAAGGAAAATCCTCATGTGCGGGCGTCGACGTCTGTCCTGCGTCTCTTCTCACGATTCTCGTCCCGAGACGTGCTCCTCTTGCGACGGCTCCCATGGTCTCCTCGTCTCGACAAGCCTTCGTCCCCGTCCTCTCTTCTGGGCGACGAGTCGCGACGACGGTCTTCCCTGCGACGGTTCAGGGGCACGGCATTGGCGCCTTTGGGTCCCCCTCCCCTATCGTCGTCGGGTCTGAAGCGGTCGTCATCAGGACGGAAGCGGTCGTCATCAGGACGAAAGCGAGAATCGCCATCGCGACGATGACGAGGCCCGTCGTCAATCTGACCCCAGCGACCGGTGTCCTCCGACCGCATATCCTTGTACTTTGTCGCGCCCTTGCGACCGAGCTTGGTCATGTCTCGCCTCTGCAGGTACTCTGGCAAAGCTTCGCGATTGCGCACATCGTCTTGGAAGCGACTGCCCATGATGTCCCGCTGAAGGAGGCCTGCCTTTTCCGTCTCCTCTTGAAAGAAGGCTCCTCGATGGTAGTACTTTTGCATGTATGACATCTTTCCCTTGCCCTCCTTCTCCTCGCGTTGGCGATCGAGGTGAGCTTCGTCTTCGGCGGCTCGCTCCTCGGCTGTGAGATTGCGCCGCCGCTCTACCTCGGCGATTTCCTTTTCGCGCTCTTCGATCGCTGCGCGCGCACGTTTGAGCCGTTTCAGCTCGCGGACGCGCCAGGCGGCTTCTTCGGCTTCCGGGTCGACGTCGTCGGTCGTGTCCACGTCCGATTCGTCGTCGTCTTCGTCTTCCCAGTGCTTCTTCCTTGCTGCGCGGGCGGCCTTGTCCTTTTCTAGCTGCTCCTCTACCATGGCGTCGACGGCCTTTTTCCTAGCCTCCTCTGACGCTTTCTGGGCCGCTTCCTCTTCTTTTTCGGGGTTCTTGGAATTTTGACCTCGTTGACTTCGCGGTACGAACTTGGGTTTAAGCATTATCCTCCGCGGCGCCTCTTCCTCTTCTTCCTCTTCTTCTTCATCATCATCCTCTGCATCTGAGCCGCTGCTCTCGTTGTCATCGTCGGAACCCCCCTCGCTACCGTCTTCGTCTTCCGTGACAAAACCCTGCTCGGTGGCAAGTTTTTCTGCTCTCTGAGCAGCGAGCCGTCTTTCTTGGGCCGCCTTTTCGACTTCTTTACGACGTGCTTCGAGGTCTATCCGGCTTAGGCTGCTGATGATCTTGCCGGCGCTGACGGCTTTGGGCGGCGCGGGGATCGAGGGCGGAGGCGGCGGTGCTTCTGCGTCGCTGTCGGAGTCGGAGGATGGTTGGTCTATCGCGGGCTTGCCGGCGCGATGACGCGCCGGCCTGGCTGGGTTCGCCGTCATGCGCTTGGGAGGCATTTCGGGTGATTGATGTGGTGGATGATGATGCTTGAAGTCGGGATTTATCCATGAACAGCTGAGTTGACTCTAGCTATCGATAAAGAATTCCGGGCTTCGAAGATGGGGTCTACCCTACAGCGTCATGACTTATGTAAAAGCCACTTTCTCACCGTGCCTCTCTGCGATTCCACAATCTCAAGACTCAAATCTCTATCATCTGCTGTTCTAATGAAACATCTTCTTAATAATAGATGTCACTTCCATATACATACATACAAGCAGGGATCGCCTGCATTTTTGTCATTGAATCACTCCTTGTTCATTGCGGTTCATAAACAAGATCGGCATCGGTGGATAAAAAGTCCGAACCTGAGATGGTCGAGATACCTTCCGTACACAGATAGCTGCTCCTTATTAAAACCCCCACCTTTCTTACTGCCTTGCTCCTCGCGACCTCGCCTCGACGCAATCTCATCATGGCCCAACGAACGGTGCTCGTAACAGGTGCGACGGGCCTCCTCGGCCGAGAGGTAGTCAAGGCATTTCGGCGCGGTGGATGGAATACCAAGGGCACAGGCTACTCTCGCGCGGACGGCATCGATGTTCTCAAGATCGACCTGCAAAAGGAGGACGAGGTCGGCCGCGCGCTGGAAGAGACCAAGTCTGCCCCCCTGTGCGAATGACAGGCCCGACGACTGACCGTCGCTATTTTGCGGGGAAAAAAAGACCGCAGGTCATCGTCCACTGTGAGTGACGGACATTGTCTCGCCACGCAAGACAACGGAGCGTAACACACCGGGCACTACAGGCGCAGCCGAGAGGGCCCCTGATAAGGTGGCCAAGGATCCGCAGGGCGCGCGGGCGCTCAACGTCGCAGCCAGCGCAAGCCTCGCGAAGCTGGCGGCATCGCGAGGCATCCTGGTCATCTACATCTCGACCGATTACGTGTTCCCTGGCACGGCGGGCGAGGCGCCTTACGAGGCCGATGCCGCGCCAAGGCCGACCAACCTGTACGGACAAACCAAACTGGACGGTGAAGATGCGGTGCTCGACGAGTTTGCGCGGGCCGGGAAGCAGGGTCTGGGCGTGGTGCTGCGTGTGCCGGTGCTGTACGGTCACGCAGAGACGCCGAGCGAGAGCGCCATCAACAGCCTGCTCGACTCCGTCTGGAAAGCTCAGACGGAAGGTATCGAGATGACGATGGACCACTGGGCGCGGCGGTACCCGACAAACACGGAGGATGTGGGACGCGTCTGTTGCGGTATGTCTCAGCAGCCCCTCCCTCTCCCCCTTCCCGGTCACACCTCTTGTCGTTGACGTCCGAGGTCCTGCAGACGTGGCGACCAAGTATCTCGAAGTCGGCTCGCGAGAGAAGCTGCCACGGATCCTACAGTTCTCGAGCGAGGATGAAATGACAAAGTACGATATTTGCCAGCTCTTGGGGGACATGATGGGCCTATCGACGGCGGGCATCAAGCCAAACATGCAGGGAAATGAGGCCAATTCCTCGGCACAGAGGCCATACGATTGCCATCTTAGCACCAAGGCTCTCAAGGGTCTGGACATTGATGTATCGACTTGTGACTTTGGCGCATGGTGGAGACGCGAAGTTGGGGCCTTTCGCAAGTGAAGAAGTCAGATGCAAGTCACGGAGCTGTCGATCTGGGGCATCCGTGGGGACGCAGGGTTGCATGCATTGAGTGACTGACTAGAGTCGCACAGCATGTACGGATTATAGGGCTTGGAAGAAGGGAAGAGTCGCCAAGGAAGAGGAGAATGAGGAAGAAGGGCGACTTGATGGGGCAAGCCGGGGGTTATGACTGGAATGCAGGGACATGAAGCCATTGCTTTGCTTTGATGTACGAATATGTTACGGATATTGCACATCCACGACAAGGGCCACGCCAGCAAATGCCGTGGCGTCTCTGAACTCGGGCCCCCGCCGCCGCCGCCGCCCCCCCAGTCGATTGTTTTTCCCACGAAAAGGAAAATAGACTCCTCCTAGCAAGACAAAGAGACAAGGGGAAGTGAAAGTAAACAATAGAGAAGAGAGAAGGAAAGAAAAAAGGAAACAAAACAAAAGGCGAAAACATAATTCCCTCGTATAGAGGCTTGTGTATTCGCACATTAGTAGTTGTTGCATACAGTACTACGAGAGAGAGTGAGAGAGAGAGGGAGAGGGATCTCCATCGGCCTTTTCTTCTTTCTTTCTTTCTTTCTTCGTATTCAAATCATTGGCGAGTTGTGAAGGGAAGAGGGAAAAAAAAGAGGAGAGAGAGAGAGAGGAAGAGAGAAAAACAGAAGACAAAACGGCCGCTGCAATGGCCGACGAACCGGCTTCCTCCGGCGTCAGTCCCCGGACGCGGGCTCTGCCGCCACCACCGAAGTCGCCTCCACCACCACCGCCGGGCAACGTCTCGCGCTACCACAGCTTGCGAGGGAAAAGCGTATCTTCGGCCCAGCCGTTTGATATCTTTTGCGACAGCCCGAGCAGCGATTTTTCCGACTCGGGAAGCGGTAGAAGCAGCACCAAGAGCAGCAAAAGCAGCAACAGCAGCGGCAGTCCTGATTCGGCGAGACGAAGGTCGAAGTCGGTCGCGGCTGCTGTGGTCCGAGGTGGAGGGGGAGGGGGAGGGGGAGGAAGAGGAGGAGGTGGTGGTGGTGGCAGTGGTGTTGGTGGAAGAGGAGGAGGAGGAGGAGGAGGAGGGGGAAGAGGCTTGCGGTCTTGCAGTACGACCTCAGCCCTTGGAACAAGGTCTATTAACGTGGTCGGATCGCTGAAGCCGAGTCTAACAGCCCTGGAGAGTCTGAAATCGCCAATCGAAAGCGTCAAAGAAACGATTCTCAAGGCGACTAATCGACGAGTCGTCTCGGAAAAGCAAATCGCAAAGGACGAAGACGAAATCGAAGACGAAGACGAAAAGGAGGGCGAAGGATTACTATTGCGTCACGAGGGGCTCCTTGTCGAGGAGAACAAGGATAAGGACAAGGAGAAGATCAAGGAGGTAGCAACGGGGGAGGAGGAGGAGGAGGTGGTGGTGGTGGAAGTGGTAGTGGTGCCGCGGCAGCAGCAGCAGCAGCAGCAGCAACAGCAGGAGGAGGTGGTGGGAAAAAAAGCCCAAGACAAAGAACAAGACGCCCTTCTCGCCGCACGTCTCGAGGCTGAGACTGATCGCATCCTGGCCGAACAAAAGAAACTCGATCTCGCTCGTCTTCAGGCGCAATTGGAGTCTTCTTCTCCTTCTCCTCCTTCTCCTCCTCCTCCTCCTCCTCCTTCTTCTCTTCCTCCGCATCATCCTCCCCAGCCTCCCCAGCCTCCTCAGCAATCGTCATCCAAGTTCAGTCGTCGACCGCTTCTTCTTTCGTTGGCGTTTTTGTCGCGCGGACGAAAGGCGACGAATAAGAGTGCAATCAGTCATCCCAGTGCGCCTACGAGCTCTGACGCCCTTTCTTTGCCTCCGCAGAAGCCGCAGCAGCAGCAACAGCAGCAGCAGCCGCCGCCACAGCCGCAGCAGCGCATGAGCTTCATCGAGCCGGGCGGGAGGGGCATCGTGCCGCGAACCGATGCCCCGGCTTCGGCCATCAATGGTGGCGAACGGGTAAGAATCAAAACAAATGGCCTCTCAATCCATCCTCTCTCCCTCTCTCTCCCCCTCACGTTTCCGCTGTCCTAACTCTCTCTCTCTCTCTCTCTCTTTTCTCTTCGCTCTTCCCACAGCGCGTCATCGTCCGCTGCCAATCTTCGACAATCACCCTCTCCGTCAATGCCGAAACGACGCCCGTCGACGTGATGCGACTGGCGGCCGAAAAGGCCAGCCACTCCGTCTCCCCCGCCACCTGCGTCGTCGTCGAGTGCTATTTCATGCTGGGAATCGAGCGACGTCTTCGTCGATACGAGCGCGTTCGCGACATTCTCAACTCGTGGGACGACGATGAGCAGAATTCGCTTCTCGTCATGCCCACCGGCCCCGACGGCGTCGGCAACAGCAGCGGCCTCGACCTCGCTGGCGTGTCGCGATCGGACGATGCGCCTTCGGGTTTCAGCTTTCAGCTTCACCATTCGGCTCGTCCGGGAAAGTGGAATAAGCGCTGGATCACGCTTCAGGATGGCGGACAGATGTTCGCCTCCAAGAGACCAGATGCCGGCCCGTCCGACAAGGACAGCTCTGTGCTATGTCACCTGTCCGACTTCGACATCTACAGGCCCAAGGAGAGCGAGATGAGGCGAAACCTCAAGCCGCCCAAGAAGTTTTGCTATGCCATCAAGAGCCAGCAGAAGACGTTTGTCTTCCCCAATGGCGAGAACTTCGTACACTTCTTCTCCACCGATGATGAGAAGTTGGCTGCCCGGTTTCACGACTTGGTTCACGGATGGAGGAGCTGGTATCTCGTCAACAAGGTCCTCGACCTCGGTCACGACGACGACGGCGACGACAAGAAGAAGAGGAACAAGAAGAAGTCGCCCGAGGTAACGTACAATCTATTGTCCGGTGGCACGACGACGCCCGTGGCGGCTTCGATGACAACGTTGAAAGGGAGCACGCTCCCTCCAGTCATCAAGCCGGTCGAGTCGACGACTCACGCCTCGGACACCCCCCTCATGGACGTGGCCGGCTTCAAGGTGCCGGACATCAAGTCGCTGCCCGGTCGCAAGTCGTCGCTGGTGCCGCCGCCTCCGATCCCGGAAAAGGACAAGGACCGCCAGTTCTCGGCCAAGGGCCTCCTGGGAGACGCCTACGATAAGCGGAAGCAGGAGGAGGCTCAGGAGCGCATTGCGGCGGCGACGGCGGAGATCAAAGTCGAGAAGCCCTTTACCGACGGCCCGTCGCTTCTCAACGGCGGCGTTCCCTCCAATAACACCGGCTCCACCACCGCTGCTACCGCCGCCGCCGCCGCCGACAACAACAAGCCCGAGCCCAAGTCATGGTTCCCCTCGGCGGCGGAGCACTCGGCCCGTACTCGGACCCTGCCTCCCCCTTCGCAGCCCGGCAGACGACCTTTTACCGCCGACGCTGCCGCCCAGCTTCAGCGGGATAAGCAGGCTCCTCCCGTGCCGCCGACGCCTCCGCTGCTCAACTTCGCAAAGGACTTTCCGGAGCCGCCTCGGTTCCGAGACCCGCACGGTCACCATCACAACAACAACAGCAGCCATCATCACCCTCATCATCGTCACCAGCACAGCTCGTCTCGACATCATCACAACGGCCCCCATCATCATAACAACCACCACCACCACCAACACCAACACCAACATCACAACCACGCAGGCCAGCCCCTCATCAACTTCGCCTCGGGAGGAGCGCCGCAGACACCCCCCGCCGGGCCCCCCCAGCGAGCCGTCTCCCGCAGGGGCGCCCCCGCCCCGCCGAACCTCCCCGCCGCCATGTCGCCGGCCGGCCGCGGGAGGAGCAGGTCCGCCGTCGTCAGCCCCGCGGCGGGCGGGAGGCGACCCGGTCACGACGAGTATCCGCCTTTGCCGCATGGTGCCAACCGCGCTGTTAGGAGGGAGAGGCTGGCTGATACGCCGACTCGTTCTGGTGGTGGTGGTGCGGCTGGTCGTCGACCTGAGCCGTTTGTTAACCATGCCAAGTGATTCTTACTTGTTGATTGTTGGTGATGGTGGTGGTGGTGGTGGTGGTGGTGGTGGTGGTGGTGTATTTGTTGGTCAAGGGGCGGATGGAGATGTCGCCGATGGTATTCATATGTTTCAAGGTCGGAGGCACATATCGCCTTTCAATCCTGGGTCCCGATTCTTCTTCTTCTCTTTCTTCTCTTTCTTCCTCTTTCAACTTCTTCTTCCCTCTACTTCTACTTCTTTCCACTTCTTCCTTCTCTTCCTTCTTCTTCTTCTTCTTCTTCTTCTTCTTCCCCCTTCTTCTTCCCATCTCTTCTTCTTCTTCTTCACCCTCTTCCTCCTTCTTCTGACTACTTCACCTTCTTCTTCATCACCCTTCCCCCCCCCCCCCCCCCCCCCCCCCCCCCCCCCCCAAACAACCTATACAGCTTACTACTCAACTGCTTCCTCTCCTTTGTCGATGAACGGGACCATTGGAATACGTTCTTCCCTTTATCCTTTCTTCTTCTTCTTCTTCTTCTTCTTCTTCTTCTTCTCTTCTTTGGCTTCACGCCGCACTCTCCTTTCCTTTTCCCAGGCTTATCAATCCCGATCGGATGCCGTTTCACCAAATGACATCTTATGGACGCATGCACGACGGAGGAAACTTGGTGTCTGAGATGGATAGGTAGCTCACATTGTATCACCTGCTACTAGTCCCGAGGTATCATTTAGCCTTTTAAAACATGCACATCTCGTCGTCTCTTCTTCTTTCTTTCCACCTTGAAAGGCTATGATTAGAGGCGGTGTCACGACTCCGTCACTTGCTTCGCTTGTAGATCTTATTGAGAAAGGTGGTAAAGACTTCTCTTTTCAGACCCTCGCTTTCGTCGACTTGGCTGATCATGAGACGCAGCTCGGAGACGCGCTTCTCTTCGTAGGCCTCCCAGTGATCCTTGAGCTTCAACTCGTCGTAGAGGCGCTTGACGGCCAGCTCCTTGGCGTCGTCCTTGCGGCCGTAATTCTCGTCGAGGATCTTGCGCTGTTCGGGCGTGACGAGCTCGAGGGCCTTGTTGATGAGCCAGGAGCACTTATTGTCTTTGATGTCGGTGCCGATCTTGCCGATATGCTCGGGAAGGCCAAAGTTATCGAGGTAGTCGTCTTGGAACTGAAAGTATTCACCGATAGGGATGAGAATCTTGCGGGCCTGTTCGAGATTCTTGGGCGTGGCCAGGTTGAGCATGTGGAGGGCGAGGGCAACGGGCAGATACAAGGAGTAGTAGGCCGTTTTGTAAATGACGATGAAACGACACTTGTTCATGGAGAAGAGGTCGAGATTGACGGTTTCAGGAGCGGTGAGCAGGTCATTCAGTTGGCCAATTTCCGTCTGCAGAGTCGTCTCGTGGAAGAGGTCGATCAAGCCGACGTAAGAAGGATGGGAACGGAAATAAGTCTTGAGAAGGACATAGATGGAGGATTCGAGCATAAAGGCATCGTTGATGGCGATCATGCCGACTCCTGGTTGGCGATACCAGCAGGGCTTATCGCGACGAGTGATGCTGCTGTCCATGATGTCGTCCGAGACGAGGAAGAAGGCCTGCAGTAGCTCCGTAGACCATCCCAAGGCGGCAGCTTGGAGGAACTGCTTTTCGTCGAGAGGGGCGTCGAGCAAGATGGAGGCGGAGTCAGGTACTGACATGCCGCGATGGCATTTTCCGCCAAGCGTGTTGGTCTCGATATTCTGCGGGAAGGTGGGAGAAAGAAGGGAGTCAGCTTTTTTTTCTTGAGGGAAAGAGTAGAATGATGGTGTTTCTTTCTTCTACCTTTTTGAACCATTCGAAAGCGTCGGACGGTAGATTGTAGGTCTGAACATGGTTGAGGATGACATCGACAAAGGTCGGGAAGACGGCTTCGAATTCCTCGCGCGTCGTTTTCTTGGCCATGGTTTTTCCTTTGATTCCTCTTCTTCTTTGGGTGAGTAATGAGTGTGTCGCAGTCTGGCGGAGGAGATGTGAAAGGGAGATGGAGAGTTGGGCTTCAATGGTCGGGCATTGAAGGAAGAAAAGAAGGACCAAGTATCACAAACCCACTGCGGATCTGCATATATAACAGGCAAAGAACACGGCCCCACAGTGCAAGCCACCTATTTGTTGGGTGGCAGAGATGGTTGGAGTCGTGTATCCTTTTTTTGCCTTGCTTGCTGCTGGCGAGGGAAGAGAGGAGATAGAGGAGAGAGAAGAGAGGTGAGAGAGGAGAGAGGAGAGAAGAGGGAAGAGGGAGAGAGAGAGAGAAGCAGGGAAGCAATTAAGATGGGCAGGTCCTATAGCCTAGAGGTGGTAGCTGGTAACCTGATAGGTGGTAGGCATGACAGGAGGATGGGATTCTCCAACACGACGTCTTCAGCATGCATTACGACTGTGGTGCAGTTTAGGGTAGCAGGTGGGTAAGGTGAGCTCATTATCGTGGCGGCGTCTGATATGTATATATGGGCTTCATGCCCGGAACAGGGATATTAATCATCCGGTGCAATGGCTCTGTAGGTGTGTACGAAAGAGGGAGACGGCTATGCGTACATAAATGGACACAACCGTAAGGGAGGAATGAAAGAAAAAGGGCATTACATACATAGGTAGATAGATAGCAGGTAGGGACGTTTGATGCCATCATCAACATGCTTATGTATGGAGTCAGAGGTAAGGAAAGATAGCTCTACTGCGTAAAAGTCCCTGCCAAATCCACAAGGTATATCACGATAACGGACGTCACGTGACCCCCACCAACAACTCCGGCCAAGCATCGTGGCTTTATATACACAGACCGAAGCCGGTCAGGACAACGGACAAGGGGGCAAACCGGTAGTAGAGAAAATGAAGATCCCCAACTCATTAGGGTCAGAAACATGTAGGAGCCATGTTCTAACCGGGGTGGGTGCCCTTTTCTACGTCTGTATGGCCGTCCAGGTGCGCCGCTTATCACGGTCACCGTCCATGGAGCCTCAACCTCAGCCTCAGCCTGAACAGATCTTTTCGGCCACATATGTTGCGAGTCTACAAAAGATCCCTGGCGATATGCATACATACATAGTGGGCGAGCCGTAGAATTGATCAGGCTTGAATGCTTCGTTCATCTCCAACCTTTACTAGCCGAAGCACACTCGGCTTCTCCTCTCCGACCAACTTACATTCACGGTCGACTCAAGTTGATGCCAGACAAAAGTCGCCATTATATATTGCATGCGGGAAGTGACGACCTATAGCCCTTCAACTATCTAAGACCTTGACTAGCCGAGGCATATTCAATATAAAGGCCACACTGGCTGCTGTACAGCAACGAATATCAGCAGGCGTGCTCACCATGTATACTCACTTTACTATCACAACCATCATCAAGTCGCTCAGTTTAAGCCAAATCCTATGGCCTGTTTTTTGCGACGCAGCGGCCTTTTGGCCATGGCCCGGCAGTCACCGGTCGGGTCAAGCCCGCGAGTCCTATTCGGTTGGACGTAGCACTTTCTATCGAGACCCCGTCTCGGCTTCGGGCCCGAAAGCACCTACGACTTTCCTTCAATTGGTACCTGAACGCGACATCATCTCGCCGGGATCGGCTGGTGGCGGCAAGACGCCATACCCTCTTACAGGTCAAAACCAACTAGCCAAAGGATCGCCTTCTCAGCCGGTCACTGCTGCTTTACCTAGAAGGCCGGGGACGGCGACGAAGCAAGTTGGTGGAAAGGTTACTGTACTCTTGCCGCCTCAGATAAAGCCCCCGGGACCGCCTTTATCACCACCGGCGACCCCTGCAGCCTACAGAGCAACACCAGTTCGCCAACAAGACTCGTACCAGACGCCGAGCCTGGTGACTGTCAGGCTCAGGGATCAGCCGCTCGTCCGTGGAAATACTCACGACGCGGTTTCCAAGGCGACTGTGAATCCATCCAACTTGAGAAAACAGCCGAGGCCAAAACCCATCGCCATCCCGGCCGCTTTTTTGAGCAATGAGAATTCTCATGTTTACGATAAACGCCCTAGAGCACCGAAGCCAAAACCCATCGTCATCCCGGCCGCTTTTTCGAGCCAGAAATCTCCTGATAACCTGCCTCCTTCGACTCCTCCTTCGACCCCTCCTCGCAAGCGGCGCAAGTCAGACGTATCGTATGTCGAGCCCTTTCCGCGTCGGGCTTTCTCTGCCTTCAGACCACCCGAATCGCAGTCATCCGGCAAGGGAATGAAAGCATCCCTATCTGATGAATCACTAGCGAGTAAAGGTCGACCCTACGAGGAAATAGATGTGAGTCAGATGAAGCCACAGCCCGAAAGGATTTCGACGAGGCCACCACAAATACCGCCGAGGCCAAAGGATCTCGGACGAAAGCAAAGCGTGGAACTTCCCATGGCTCCGTCACCTCACGATGCACCGTATTTCAGGGCCCCGCCACCTCCAGTGACCACTCAGCATGACTATGAGCCTATCTCTCAACCTAAAGTCCTGAAAGCCGAACGCGCATCATCTCCTCCGTCTTGGAGATCGCGGTTACTGAAGCCAGCCATGAACTTTTTTAAACCTGACAAGGAGCTTGCTGGAAGACCGGACTTGCGGTATCGAAAGAGACATGTTTCTGATGCCCTCATGGCTGGCACTGATGCTCCCCATCAACCGGTTGGTGAAACCAGGGGTACGGTGAAAGAAGAAGCAGCCCAGGATCTGTCGAACTTGGTATCTGGGCAGTCAGATTGAACGCTGGAGCAATAGTGATGGGCTTCGTCGTCTAACGGCCACGGCTCTAGTAGTGATCCTACATACCTATGAACTGCCAATGTCGGATGGAGAGTGACGTGGCTGGCAGCCGTGGGAGCAGCCATACGCGACGTTTCCACGACCGAATAATGCGCAGAGAGACCGATGCCGACCCTCAGCGGTCAGAAGACGTTGATCACCAGAAGCTGTCACTGAGGCAAGCTTCACATGTGAGAATGTATCACCATATATGTATGTACGATGGAGAGGTCAAGAAGGAGGCACGAAGAGATCAAGGTAAAGAAGATTAAAAAAGGTTCATTATTGAGTATGTAAAAGTCTCCCAACTCATATCCTGAGGAGGCAATATATTCCTCCCTCTCAACAATGTCTCTCATATTAGCCTGATGTAGTCGTATTTCGCACCATAGGTCGTCACACATATCGCAGAACGGTCCGGATCATCGGTTAGAAGAGCATCATCAACGCTCCGAGACCGAGAGTCCAGGCAGCGAGGGCGGGCTTGATGCTGTCGCCGGCGCCGACGTAAACGGGCACCGAGGTTTCGCCCGTGGACTGGTTCTGTCCGCAGGTGGCAAGGCAAGCGGCCTTCTCAGAGGCGCAAGTAGAGATGTTGGCTCCGGGCTTGCCTCGGCAGGCATTGAACTTGTCCTCGCACTTCTTGCCACAGTCTGGTTTGGGGACGAAAGTAGGGTAAGAGGTAGGCGTAGAGACGGGGGTCGTAGGGGTCGGGGTCGGGGTAGGGACGGGGGCATGGCCGCAAGTGGCATGGCAGAGGGCCTTTTCCGACGAGCAAGTAGAGATGTTGGCTCCGGGCTTGTTGCGGCAGGCGTCGAACTTTTCCTCGCAAGTCTTGCCACAGTCCGGCTTGACGATGGGGGTAGGAGAGGGAGGAGGAGGGGGGGGAGCATAAGAAGAAGAAGAGGGAGAATAGCCACAAGCGCTGTGGCAGGCATTCTTATCTTCAACGCACTCATCGAGGTAGGCCCCAGGCTGGCCGCGGCAGGTATTGAACTTTTCCTCGCAAGTCTCCGGGCAGGTCAACTCGACGGCCGGGGTAGAGTAAGGGGCAGAGTAAGGGGTGGAGTAAGGGGCCGGCGCCGAGCTCTGCGCGCAGGCCGTCGGCGCAGCGTAGCTGTCGGTGAAGGGGTTGAAGCCAAGGCAGGAGGCGTATTCAGAGGCGCACAAGGACATGTTGGCGCCGGGCTTGCCGCGGCAGGCGTCGTAGGATTCGGTGCATTTTTGGGCGCAGTAGTATTCGTCGGCCAGGGCGGGAACAGCCAGGGCGAGGCTCATGAAGGTGTATGAGTACTTCATTGTGATTTTTTTTTTGGGGGGGGGGGGGATGTAAGTTGGTTGTATGTATGTATGTATGGAAGAAGATGAAGGAGTTGTGAGGAGATGAAAAGCAGACAAGTGCTTTGAGTGAGCTTTGATCAGATGATGAGAAAGTCTTGAGAAGAGGAGTTTGAAGTTGGAGGAGATGGAGATGCTTTGATGAGGAAGTGGAGATGAAGAGGCTTTGATGAGGAGACGGAGATGAAGGAAACAAGACGAGTATATATAGAGGTTCGTGAGGGTGAGTGCCAGTGAGTTGGTTGATTGTATACAGCCTAGGCAACGTTATTCCCATGTGTCTACAATGCCAGAGAAACATGCAAAAACAACGTCATTCAATAGAGAAGAGACCCGGCACGAAGGGAATGAGACTCTCACGAGATGGAGACCTCGTACCGAACATGGAGACGAAAACCTAGTGTTGGAAGTCTAACTCCGAAGAATTGAAAACTTTGTCTGGACGACAGGGATGCCAAGGGTCTCTTCCTTTGTTGGAAAATATCAGCACAGTTCTAGAGACTGCTGCTGAAGAGAAGAAAGGGAAGAGAGAGAGAGAGAGAGAGAGGTTGTGAAAAAAAAAAATAGAGGCATGGAATGTGTATCCCGAAAAGCTAGGCTCTTTAGGAGAGACACGAGCCTGGGACATATGTATGTATGTATGTATGGACAGGTATTGGCTTCCTTTGGAGGAGACGGATGAATAACATCCACACATGTATGAGCACAAACGCAGTCTTATGCCGTACATATTCACTGACCTGACATACACATATTTAGGATCCGTATTCGAGACACGAGACATCAGAGTGGGATGTTTTTGGCAGAACGAAACTAGCGCCATCCGATAATTGAAAGGGCCTCCTCGTGAGGGAGATTCTCCGACCTCACTGGCTCGCGGCTCATGCCCTTTGATGTCACCGATATACGGCCGAGCCTCTCCTTTGCTTGTATATGTAGAGGAGCGCAATGGGTGCCCTAGCGTTGTAGTTCTGCCGCTATCCCGCTACTATTATAGGACGAAGAGTTGACGAAGCTCGGCCAACGACGCCGTCGGTTGTCGTTGAACAATGTTATTGTCATGATGATGCGACTGTTATTCACCACGCCGTTGCTAGAGGTGACACGTGGTTGCTGGAAACAAAGGCCGTTGATGTTTGGCAACTCTACTGTTGAACTTGAGACGGATAAACTTTTATTAAGGATGTATTGACATTGTCTTGCAAGCTGTACGTACATACATACATACATAGGTGGCTGAGAGCCTGGTAGAGAGCGCCGGATAACTGCTTCAGGTCAGGTGGAAGATGAAGAAGAGCGTTCTCGATATAACATGATTACAACTCGATAACTGCTGCAACATCATTATGCATACGTATATACAGATTCCCCAAAGAGAAACCACCGTTTCATCCAGTGAATGACTCGCTTTTTTTTTCCCCTTTGGTGGATGCGTTGAGTGAAGCTCATCGCGATATTCCATAGATCGAGTCACGTGACTCGGATCACCATGTTCTTCCGACCCTACCCACCCACCTATTGTCGCGAACGACCTCGCGATATAACAAGAAAGGACGCGCCTCCCATCAGCACGCGCATGCGAACAGAGCCTCATGACGCTTAGCGCTCAAGAAGTCGGCCAGCTCCGAGAGGCGCTGCAGGACGCCGTCATTAAATGCTCCGAGAGATGTCTCTACCAGTCGGCCAAGTGGTAACGACCCTCCGCGACCCCGTCACCTCCTCCGTTGGTCTTCATGCGCGCTGATGGGGAATTGCCTCAGGGCTGCTGAGCTCGTCAACGCCTTACCTGACATAGACGATGCCGATCAGCAAGACCTCAAGGAAAATCATTCTTCGCCCGCCTTCAGCCCCAATCCAGATCCGGACGAGGCCGCCTTGGAGGCGAGGGAGCTGAGCAAATACCTGCTTGCCAAGTCCTTGTTCGACTGCAAGGAGTACGATCGATGCGCCGCCGTCTTCCTACCGGAATCAGTCCTCTCCTCTGCCCTCGCCTCGCACTCGGATGCCGCCGTCGGATCATCGTCGCGGCGAGCCAAAGGCAAAGGCAAGGCGACGGCATCACCTCGCGCAGCCCCCCTGCCAAAAATAAGCCAAAAGAGCTTGTTCCTCGCCCTGTACGCCAAATTCATATCGGGCGAGAAGAGGAAGAATGAGGACTCAGAGATGGTCATGGGCCCCCAGGACCTCGGCTCCGTCGTGAACCAGCAACTGCTCGTCATCGGGCGCTACCTGGCTGCATGGTTTGACGAACGGACGGTGGACAACGACGAGGTTCTCGGCAGCCAGGGATGGCTCGAGTATCTGTACGTGCTCGGCATGCGCCCCGGCAGCCGGGGGCTGACTTGCCTCGACACAGATATGGCATGGTGCTTGCCAAGGAAAAGAACGACGCCAAGGCCATGGAGTTTTTCATCCGCAGCGTCCACAAGTATCCGATGAACTGGGGCTGCTGGCTGGAGATGACGTCTCTCATATCCCGAGTCGACGAGGTAGGTCAGAGACTTGGTTGGATGCTGGCTTATGGGTATTTACTGACGGTCGTAATCATGGGAGGGCAGCTCAACCGTATCGCGCGGCATTGTCCGCAGAACATTGTGTCGTTCATGTTCCACCTTCACACCTCTCTCGAGCTTTACCAGCAATCTCCAAGCCTCGCCAACAGCCTCGAACAGCTGCTCTCCATCTTCCCGACCTCGTCCTTTCTCCTCACATGCAACGCCCTGCTGGCGTACCACGCCAAAGACCTGATAGCTGCTGAACAGCATTTCAGTAGATTACTGTCTTTACACCCGCACCGCGTCGACTCGCTCGACCACTACTCCAACATACTCTACGTCCTGAACTTGCGTCCAAAACTAGCCTTTGTCGCCCACCTCTGCTCCAGCGTCGACAAGTTCCGACCCGAGTCTTGCGTGGTGATAGGAAATTACTACTCTCTGCTGTCGATGCACGATAAGGCCGTGCAGCACTTCAGACGGGCCTTGACGCTGGACAGATCTTGCCTTTCGGCGTGGACCTTGATGGGCCACGAATACGTCGAGCTCAAGAACACACACGCCGCGATCGAGTCGTACCGACGTGCCGTCGATGCCAACCGACGCGACTACCGTGCTTGGTACGGCCTCGGGCAGACATACGAGATGCTGGAGATGCACACCTATTCTTTGTGGTACTACAAGAAAGCGGCCGGCCTGCGTCCATGGGACGGCAAGATGTGGCTTGCAGTCGGCTCATGTCTTAATAAGATGGGCCGGGAACGCGACGGCATCAAGGCGCTCAAGCGGGCGCTCCTGGCCGAAGCCTACTACGAGGCCGGAAGTAGCTTCGGCAGCGGCGGCGATGTTGTAGGCGGCCGGGGGGCTACCGGCCAGATGGACCCGGACATTCTGCTGCAGATCGCCACCATGTACGATCAGCTGGACGAGGAGGACGAGGCCAAGGCCTACATGGAGCTCTGCGTCGCTCAAGAGGACGGTGGGGCGGCGGCGGCGGCGGCGGCAGCGACGGGCGGCGGCGGCGCGGCGGGCGACTCGGTCATGGTGCCTAACGAGTCGCCGACCGGCTCGGACGACGATGCGGACCGGCACGACAACGCCGAGGGCACGGGGGTCACGGCGGCGACCAGCAAGGCGCGTATGTGGCTCGCCAGGTACGCCATGCGCACGGAAGACTATGCCACGGCGAACCGGCTGGCGACGGAGCTGTGTCAGGACGGCGCCGAGGTGGAAGAGGCCAAGGCTCTGGTGCGAGAGATAAGATCGATCCTGGATTCGGCCGGTGGCGTTTACGGCGCAGCCAACTAGATGCTTGCCCCCCCTTTATGTGTGTATATTTTGGTGATAAGACGATCGGATTATCGGTGAGTCTTACCAGGACTGTTGACTTCATGAGGCCGAGTAATTAACGTAGGTGAAGGCACACCCGGCATTGACGAATAGAGTATATCACACTTCTATATTTCTCATCGTCTGGCTTACATTGTCTTGTTCTTTCTTTTTCCCCTGACCTCTTATATGCCCCCTCTCATAGCAGAACGAGATAACTATATCATGATGGGCCTTTTGAAAGACAAAACAAGGATGGCCTCCACGAGTGATGGCGGGAGACACGGGTAATATCCTTCACAACGTGGCCACTCGTGAGCTCCGACGAGATGACGACAGGACAGACAAGGGGAGAGCGAGCCCCTAGACGAGCAAGACGGCGAGACCGGCCAGAACGGGGGCAAGGACTCCGACGCCAATCCTGTCGGCGGCGTTTCCAGTGATGACCGGAGGCGTGTCGGGCGTGGTGGGAGTCGTGATGATGATGGGATCTCCCCCCGTCGGCGTCGGGAAGATGGTGCCACTTCGACTGGTGACGGAGACGAGGAAAAGCTCGTCGCGTTCATTGCCGCGATCCTCGTAGGGAGGGTCGTCGGGGAGACAGGTCGAATGGCAGATGGACGACGACTGCGAGCCGGAGTAGTCGTCGTAATCATCGTAACGTCGGTACAGGTTTCCGGGCGTCCGCGTCACCGGCGGCTCGATGGTAGGCCTGGGATTGGAATTCTTCGAAGACGTCTTGTTGGATTTGCCCTTGGACGTCTTGTACGGGCGGCATGAGGAATGGCAATCCGACTGTATGTACTGACTTTCCAGTTGATGAATTCCCGGTTGCTTTTCTCCTGGCTGTACGGTTCCGTCGAAGAGCTTGAGATAACGCCTGTAGCAAAGAAGGAGGCAAGCTTGGTGAACGTTGCCCATCTTCTTCTTCTTCTTCTTCTTCTCCTCCTGCTCCTTCTTCTTCCTCTTCTCCTCCTCCTCCAACAATTCCTTCGCTTCCTTCAGTCGCTTCGCCTTTTCCAAGTCTTCCTTTAAGTCCATCAGTGCAACAGGCTTGGTTGTTTTAGAAGAGACGTCATTGTTAGCAAGAGACGAATGTCTAGGACGAAGAAAGGGTCTGTTTTTTTGTGGGCGTCTTATCTTTGCGTTGGCGAGGAGAGAGAACAGACTTACAGAACGCTTGGATAGGTTGTTATTGTTATTGCTGTTGCTGTTGCTGCCGTTGCTGCTGCTGTTGTTGTAGGTTGACTCAATCATCTCGGCAAGCTCGATCATTTCGTTTTCGAGATACATCTCCCACGATTGTGACCGTTTCTGAGGCGAATTCCCACTGGAAGAAGACTCGATTGTCTATAAAGGGATATGGCATCAGTAATGGAACACCTACCTATCTATGACGAACGGGTGTTTCTTTCTTTGCGTCGGCGGGGGAGAAAAAGACTCACAGTCTTGGGATCCTCAGTTGTCCGATTTTTCTTTAATTTTTTCCATTTCTCACTCTGTTTGTCCCCATCAATCTCCATTTTCTGAGGCTTTCTCCCATGCGGATTACTGCCAGGAAGTCTCACGTCCTTGTACAATTTCTCGAGCACTTTCACCAGAATTTCTATCAAAATCTTTGGCGGCAATCAGCAAGAGGGAAAAGGAGAGGAAAGGGTTGGTTTTCGTTGGATAAGGGGGAGAGACATATGGCCCCCTTTCCCGGGATGAAAGAAAGGGTTTTGGCAGGAGAGAGAAAAAAAAGACTCACAAATTCCTCCTTGTCGGAAGCCTTGGCGTCGGGCGGCTTTTGTGTTTGGAAGGGGGGCCAGTTGGTTGGTTATCTCCTTCGAGTATGATGTCTTTGAAGGATGTGGGTTTGGTACGTGGACTTACGGGGAGCTCGGGCCATTTCGTAGCCACACTGGAGTTGGAGGATGTGGTAGTGGAAGTTGGACGTGTTATAGTGAAACGATCGCAGACGGCGAGGCCGAAGAGGAGGCTGAAGGTGAAGGCCTTCATGGCTTCTTCTTCTTCTCCCCCCAAAAAAAGTAGGAAAAAGGAAAGGTTGAGATACAGCAGTAAGGATTGGATCAAGAAAAAAAAATGGGGGATCAACTAAATAAGGGGAATTTGTGAAGAAGATGGCAAAACCAGCAGCAAATTCGAGTCGAGGACATGCTTTGTATTATATGGCTGCAGAGGAAGATGTCTGGACTGAAGCTACGAAGACCGGCAAGAGGGGGGGGGGGAAAGAAGACGACGATGGGTTGCATGAGGATGAACCTCTTTGGGGAAATTCTAACGCGTGAGTTTCCTTTGCTTGGGGATGAGAGGGGAGGGGGTCGAATCTTGTTTATGTTGACCTTTTTGTAGCGCCTTTACGTGTAGGATGGGGGGACTGCGAACTTGGGAGGTGAGAGAGAGTAGGAAAGGGTGATGTGATGTCATGAGAGTGGTCGTATTTGCACTTATTCGCCATACATGTCCCTGAGAAGGGTGGAGGAGCGTCGGCTCTAGATTGGGTAGAAGTTAAGGAAGGGGTTTGTTGATGTTGATGTTGATGTTATTGTTGTTCGTGATGGTGATGATGATGATAGTGGTGAACTGGTGATGATGGACGGATGTTGTCAGAGACTAGTAATGTACATCAACGACAACAGTATGTATAACAACAATAAGCAAAATACAGACTCAAACCCTATCGAAATCATGTTCAACCCGGAGGCTGGAGAGGGCGGGGAAGAAGGGATTTAACACAGCATGATTTCGGACGTAGCCTGATCCCATCTCTTGTAAGAGGCAAGGTGAGTTTGCAACCCGGAGAGGGGGGAAACCTGTTAGTTGCGTCTTGCGATTCCCGTTTTGTGATAAAGGCCAACGAGAGAAAAGAGCGGAGGGATGGCCGATGAGCTTTCCTGCTTCCTTTAGCTTCACGGTGGCTGTTGGGAGGGAGGGTGGTGTTGACTGTTGTTTGAGGTGGATATACAGTGCTATGGGTACTGTAGGTAGTCGAGGTGTCAAGGCGGGTAGGGACAGTGCTAGCGAGTACTTCACACTCACCTGCTAACCCTACTAGTAGTCAGCAAGGAAGCACAGTTTTCTTTTCCTCCTCACCTTTCCTTCACCCAACCCCCTTCTGTCCGTCTGTCCGTCTGTGCCTCCGTCCGTCTCTCTCTCTCTCTCTCTCTCTCTCTCTCTCTCTCTCTCTCTCTCTCCCTCTCCCCCTCTTCCTGCTGCTCCTTATTGGCTCTACGGATACGGGCTTCGTCAAGACCAGCTACTCATCCGAGCGTGTCCGTGAGTAAGTCAGTATATATGTATGTACGGAGTACCACTATATGGAGATTGATGACTACGAGTACGGGACCTTCAAAGACGAGGTTGGCTCAGCCAAAAAAAGAATAGGCAAGAAGAAGGGATTTGCCATAAGGGGGGGTTCATTATACGGCATCTCCCTCTCTGTCACCCGTGCAACACTCTCACACACGCACACACACTCTGCGTCTATCAACTCCATCAAAAGTCAATTGCGTACGAGAGAGAGAGAGGGGAAGAGAGGAAAAAAAAAGAGAACAAGAAGAAGAAGAGGAAGAGAGGGAGAAGCAAAAAAGTCGTCGTCGTCGTCATTGTCGTCAGCTTGCTCTCACCGCTCCCCCCATCTCCTCGTTCACTTAACCTTGATCTGAGTTGTTCTCCATCACCTTGCTTCTTTGTCCGAGCTTTCCGACATAACCTACGGATACTCCTACATGCATGTGAGACCGCATCTCATCGGCGAATCCTGACGATGTAAACAGGACAGGGGGCTCCAAAGAAGGAGAGACCATTTCTTCACCAGCGTCTCAGTCCTTTGTCTCTGTTTCTCTTTATCTCTCCGCCTCTTCGCCTCTCCGTCTCTCTCTCTCTCTCTCTCTGTGTGTGTGTGTCTTCTGTTCTCCCTCTCCCCGTCGCAAACCAGCACCTTCACCCGTACTTTTCTGCCCAATAACAGCGGAACTGACTATCAAAAGAAACGCGCGCGCGCAAAACTGTCAAGCCACTTGTTATGTCGAGGAACCATTCAATGGTAACCAACCCCGTCCGATGTCGACGTCGCAAAAGAGAATAGAGACACACACACACACACAGAGAGAGAGAGAGAGTCGCAATCCTTCCACACACTCCGTAATTGCAGCGTCACATCCCTGATTGGCGGGCTGACCAAGGAAAACTCGGAAGCGCTTCTTCTTCTTCCTTTTTCTTCCCCTCTCCCTCCCCTGGCAACCTTGTCGGTGCCGAGGCTAAAACGAGGAGATAGATCTTACTTATTTCTCGTCAAGGTGATAGGCGAAGACGAAAAACCCTCGTTTTTTCTTCTTCTTCGTCTCGCTTGTAATAAGCCCATGTACGGTTATATGTATGTATGTGCGTGCGGTCTCAGACGCCGGGAGACGTGGCAGAAGCATGGTCCGAGGCGCCAAGTTGACAGGCCAGGAGCGCGTCTCATGTCTACTAGGACTGCCAGGGCCTAGGGGAAGCATTGGCGGACGCGACCAACTCACATGCAACTGCAAGGCACAGGCTTCTTCCTCCCCTCCACACCAACTTCTTCTTCTTCTTCTTCTTCTTCCTCCTTCTTTCCATGGTGGCCTGGCCGGCTGACGACGGCTGCGCTGCAACCAGGCCCACCCATCCATGAGGCGGACGAGCACGGCCTGGAATACCTCAGTACAGTGTTCATCAAGCCTCTCACGATGGGCCACATGGATCGGGCCTGGTTGATTGGCTGTTGGGATACACTATCTGCTGCACAGGGAGGAGAGCCGGGGCCACTGTAGGATCCGCGGGCCAGGTACCCGTCCACCTGCAGCCACGGCCCCTTTCCCTGACCACCCTCCCTTTTACCTACCTAGTGCTCTCAGGAACCGCACATGTTGGCTTGCAGTTCACCGGCAGGTGTGGAAGGGAAAGGGAAAAAAAAAACTGACAAGACTTTCGGTGGAAAAGGACGGGAAACGAAGCCGCACGGACTTGTTCCTTTTCAAGCCCGCATGGTTATACAGCTTCTTTTCTCTTCGCAACGGCATCGATAAACACAGCATGATGCATACAAAGGTGCATACATATAACTTACATACCTACATACATACAAGCTTGACAGCGGGTGAGCCTTGTTCGTTGCACAGACCTGTCAGCTCACCGAACAGACACACACGCACGCACACACACCCGGCCATGTCACCACACGCACCCCCCCCCTCCTTTGGGATTGTTCTTGTCGAATCCTGCAGGGCAAAAGTCTCACGGTACAGTATGTACACGTCCACCGGGGCCCCGGCGCGCGGAGGGGGGTGGGTGGGCAAGACGCCCAACGCCGGCGTGGCGTTGGGCTGTCGGTCTGCCTGTCTGTCCGGCCTGTCTTTTTCTCTCTCGTTCCTTTAAAGTCGGTCTTTCGCCCTCGATTGATTTCGTTTTACCCCCCCTACGGAGCTCTTCACGTTGCCCCCAAGACCGTTCTTTCTTGAGCTACACACAATCTTTTTTTTTCCTTTGGTCTTTGGACCCTTCATTCCTTCATTCCGCTTCTCTTGGAAATCAACATCAAAGCACACATCGACGGCTTTGTCATTCTTTGGAGCCTCGAGATTAGAACGGACGTCAACGTGAGAGCAGCAGACACTCTTTGCTGGAGAACAAGAACAGAAAAAGAAGACATTTTTCCATCTCTAAGGACAACAACGTCTTGGTGAAAGGAGACGAATCCATCTCTAAGGACAACTACGTCTCGGTGAAAGGAGACGAATCCATCTCTAAGAACAACAACATCACAACATCACAACATCTTGGTGAAAGACAAGGTTGAACATCATCAAAAACTCCCACTCGTTCTCTCAGATCCCCATCATGAAGCAATTCACCATCTCTCCCGTCGCCTTGTTGGCCCTGGCGACGACGACGGCTCATGCCGCGAGCGTCACCTTCTGGACGCTGGACATGGCGCAACGCACCATCTACTTCACAAGCAACCCCGGATCAGCCCTCATGGCGCCGGTGACGGTCAACGCAAGTCAGAACTCGACCGTCGTCTTCCCGGACAACTGGGCCGGCAACTTTTACGGCGTCAGAGACGGGGAGTCCAACAAGCCGGGCATGCTGGGAGAGGTCCAGTTCTCCGGCTGGCTCGGCAAGACGTACTTTGACGTTTCGGCCATTGTGAACGGTCAAGATCAGCATAACGTCAAGCAGATGTGGGCCAAGACGGCTCAAACGCCCATGTCTGGTTGCGAGGTTTTCCCCTGCAACAATTGCTACTGGCTGTCGGATGATATTCAGACAAAGGTGACGAATGAGAGGGACCTCATGGCTACCTTGGGCACGGGATCGACGGGCATCGCTTTTGCTCTGCCGCATCAGGAGGCTCCTGGGTCTTCGCAGTCTCATCATGCGCCCCAGTATCAGCCTTCTGCGCAGAACCCGCCTTCTCCTCTCTCGGCACCTCAGTATCAGCAGCCGGCGAGACCTGCTGTTGCTCAATATCGGCCTGCTGCTGCTGCTGCTGCTGCTCCGCAATACCAGCCACCACCAGTCCAAGTCGCGGCTCAGATGCAGCCTTCTCAGCCCGCAGCGGTGGTGTCTGCATCTTCATCGTCGACGGAGTCTGCTACGGCTCAAGAATCCGAGTCTGCCGCCACGACGACGGCCGATTCTGAAGCTCAGCCTACCGAGTCTTTTGCATCTGTCGACGATTCTGCTTCTTCCCCTCTGTCTGATGAAGAGCCGGCTCTTTCGTACCATCAGCCAGATTCACATGTCGACGAGCACATGGCCAACCACTCGGAAGATGAAAGGCTTTCGCCTTCAGGGCATGAAGAGTCAAGCGCGTCATCTGAAAATCCGGTATAGACGAGGCTTCTATCTCTTCCTACCTTGATCCTTCTCCATCATCTTCTTCCCCCCCCTTTTTCTTCAACCGGCGCTGAGCGCCCAGGCCTCGGTAAAAAAAAAAACACACATATCATGACGAAACGACTCTCTACCTGTCTCCTCACCCTTTCCCCCCTTTCTTCTCAGAAAGCAAAAGGGTAAAAGGATGGGGAGAAAGAAGGGAAAAAAAAGAGCAAAATATGAAGAGAGAAAAAAAAAACATACCCCTTCGAGATACCCATTCTCCTCCTCTTTCAACCCCCCTCCTTCTTCGCGTGCTGTCTCTTTTTTTTTTTGGAAAAAGGACTCCTGTTCATTGTGAAGGAAGGGATCCTCACGATAGGAGAAACAACTAGACTTTGCGCATTCGCTTCTTTCCATGACGTTTCCCCCCTCCCCTCTTCACTTCTTCAACCTTGTTAACCCCCCTTTTTTTTCCTATCCCCCTTTCCCCGCCATGACCTTTTCCACCCCCCCTCTTTTTTTTCACACTCTATACGGGGGGCTCTGTTTATGATTGCATGATGAGACTTGACATACCGTTCTTGACACTCTTTTGAGAGGACATGAAAGCCTTTTTCGTGAAGGAGATGTGCCTCTTTTTTTTTTTTGGATGAGAGGAGATTTTTGTTGTGAGAAAAGAAGAAAGGAGAGAGAAACAAATAGCTTGACATTCGTTGTATATACTAGGTGAAGGAAAGAAGAAGCCAACTATGATGCTTTCGTTGCTTCTACATACATACAATGTGCTTCCCCTCCCCCTTTTTTTTGGCCCATCGTAGGTATACCTGGGTTGTGTAAGGAGGGTATACATACATAGGTGGGAAGAAACAAGGCGATGATGTTGTTTCTTCTTTTCTTTCCCAGCCTTTTCTTTTTCTTTGCTTGACTGGGTACCTACGGAGAGTAGGGGATAGGATCATTATAGGATAGTATGTATGTATGGGTTTTCTATCTAGTGGTTGCACTTGGGGTTGCTGTGCTTTTGCCTGAGTGTACCTAGATGGTTCGTTCATACATACTACTTACTTACCCACGTGCATATGAGTAGATACATAGCTAGATAGATGGGGAGGGTGTGTGAAGGAGAGGAGAGAGAAGAAAAAAAGCAAGGCTGATGTGAGGAGGGGAAAAGGGGGGGGAAGCTTTCCGTTTTGCTTGGGGCTATATGTAGGTGTGTATGTATGTGTGTGTGTGTGTGTATGTATATGCAAGGGAGGTAAGAAAGGGGACGAGGGGATGTATGTATGTATGTACAAATATGCTTCCTTTTCTTTTCTTTTCCGTGGAACTATCGTCTTATATACATATATATATATATGTGTGTATATATATATATCATCTGGGTATCTCAAACTGTAGGGCGAGGAGTTGAGGAGGTTACATAGTTGCAGTATATAGCTGTGTGTATATAGGTAGGTATGAGAGTATGTATGTACATATGTTATGCTATGTGATGTGCAGATAAGCAGAGAGCTAGGTAGGTAAGGCATGCACGGATAGGTATGACGGGGATAGCCTTTCGTCCGTCTGTATAACACGGCCCGTTGCAGTTGGGGCGGCGTTTTCGCACTCGGAGGGGATGATATGCGAGTCACTGCATTGCCTACCTACCTACCTATGCAGTGATAGATAGATAGATACCTATCCGTACTCCGTAGATAGATATCTACCTACATAGGTACATACTATACTCGCACAGCATATGCATATTATATATTATTAGAGGGCTAAGATAAGGGTAGGCTAGGCGTATATTTTTATTATCCCTTAAGGCGTGCAGGTATTATAGTAATAGATCCGCAGCCTAGGAAACGGAATTCCTATTAGGAAAAAGGCTATATCCGGGGTAATATATAAGCTATAGGAATAAAGGCTTATTTATAAGGGTATTATAGCTAAAAAAGTAAATATAAATAGTTTTTATTATATATATAAAAATAATAATAATTCCCTTTATTTTAAAAAAGTAAATATATTAATTAATATAATTTATACGCCTTTTTCTTATTTAATAATTATAAGCTTAGTTAGTACTTTCTAATTTAATTTATTTAATTTTACTATTTTTATAGCTTATATAGCTTATATTTTATAAATTTACTTAATTAATTAAGCCCTTATAAAAATAAAGCTATTATTACTTTTTTTAGTAAACTTATAATTTTTAAATTTATTAATTTTTAACTATAATTAATAATTTTAATAATATAATAACTAATATAATAGTAAACTTTACGATATTAATTAAATTTATTTTTATTCTTAAAAATTTTAAAGATTAAATTAATTAATATTAAAATATTATTAATATAATATAAAGCTATAATATTTAGTTTTTTATAAACTTAGAAATATAAGAGATTTTTATAAAATTAAATTAACTAGAAATTTTATTTATAAGCTTAGGAGGTTAAATAAGGAGCGAAACCCTTAACCTTAAAACTTTTTAATTACTTAGAGAAGAATATAAAATATTTACCTTTCTTAACTTTTAGGAGAACTTAAAAAAATATTATAAGATAAAGAAAGCCCTCGAAAAAATAAATTTATTTATCTAAATAAGCTTTTTTTTAGCTTATTAGTTCCTAATTTAAAGGGACTTTTTACTAAAAAAAAAGCTAGTAATATTATATATTTTTATATAGCTTAGTAATATTACTAAATATAAACTTACTAAAAATAAGTTATATAACTTATTTTTATAAAATCTTTTAAAAAAAGATATTAATAAATAAATTACTTAATTAATTTAAGCTTAGTAAATTTACTTATAATTAAATAATATAAAGTTTACTAATAAGGTATATATTAAATATTTTATTTATATAATAAGAGATTATTATCTTTTATTTATATAAATAATATAATATAACCTTAATTTAATATATTATAAAGATTACGGAAAGGTTTTTTAATTTATTAATATTTTTTAGAAATTTAGGAGGGCTAATTATAAGGCCCCTAAGCTTAATCGGATTAAAAAGAAAATAGCTTTTATTATTTATAATAATTTTAAGTAATAAATAAAAATAAATACCTTATAGAATAAGGATTAAAATAGCCGCCCGGTAATATAAGCCCCTCCTTTTTTTTTTCTTCTTTTATATAAGTAAATTAGGAGGATCTCGGAAAGCGTAACGCTTAAACTTATACTTAGTATAGTTAAAAATATTTTCGAAAATTTAAAAAAAAAGAAAATTACTAAAAAAGATATTTTTATATTCTCTTAAACTTAATCTTTTCTTTTTTATAAAATTAAATTAATCTTAATAAAGACTTTCTTTAATAAGTTATAGATAAGGTAGCTTATTATTAATTAACTTAATAGAAAATTAATTAATAAAAGAAAGAAAATATAGGAATTATTAGCTAATAAAGGGATAAGGAAACTTTAAGCGTTTTTATAATTTTAAGGAATCCCGCTTTAAAAGGTATAAAGATAAAAGATAGCGTCCTCCTTAATAAAAGGTATTTAATATATATTTTTAACTCCCTTAACTAATTCGATATTTTTAAGTTAAATATATAAGCTAATTTTATTATTATTATAATTAAAGTTATTATTTTAAAAATAAATATAATTATATTAATAATAAAAATAAGTTATTATATAATTTTTACTAATATTAAGTTTAACCTTAATTTTAATATTAATTTTATCTTTTTAATAATTTTTATAGAAAAAAGTTACGCTTAGAATAACCTTATAAGCTAACTTTATAATTTAAAAAATAAGGTAACTTTTTATTATATAATTATAAAAATTAGGTAGCTTTAGCTATAAGTTATTAAACTAACCCTTATAGTTTTACTTAACTTATAATTCCCTTAACTTATTATAAAAATAGATAAGGACTTATAGTATACTTATATAAGCTATTTAGAAATTAAGGTATAAGCTTTACTAAGTAAGTTACTAAAAGTTAGTATTAATAAGGCTATCTTAATAACTAATTATAAGATTTATATAATTACTAAGCTTAGAAAGGAGAGATTATAGGTACTTTATTAAGT
Source organism: Ophiocordyceps camponoti-saundersi (nom. inval.) (assembly GCA_003339415.1). NCBI lineage: Eukaryota > Fungi > Ascomycota > Sordariomycetes > Hypocreales > Ophiocordycipitaceae > Ophiocordyceps > Ophiocordyceps camponoti-saundersi. The sequence continues at coordinate 137,004 of PDHQ01000046.1, forward strand.
CTTATAGCCTTAATACCCCTAAGCTATTATCTTTTTCGATCTATTTTATATAAGCGTAAAGTATAATAAATCGAATTATCTAGCCTTTTTTACTTACCGCTTTATAGGGGAAAGGAGAGGCTACGATATTCCTTATAAGATAAATTTACTATTTATTTAAGTTAAATTTATAGCTTATATCGCCTAAGTATTTAATCTAAAAATATTAATTATTTTAATAAATTATAAGAAGGCCCTTTTTACCGAGGCTTTTTAAGATAATATAGTATTCGAAGGTATTAATATTTAATTTACCTCTCTAGTATATATATATTAAAACGGTTATATCGAAAAATTAAGGGGTATTATAACTTATATAGTTATATACCTCCTTATATAGTTAAGCTTCCCTTATAACTTATAGCTAATAGCTATATATATAGCTATTTACCTTCTTAATAAGACGCCTTATAAGGTAGATAAGGGGGTAGCTATATAGCTAATTAAGCGGAGGCTTTATTAGCTTAAGTTTTATAACTTTTAGTAAGAGGGTTATTTATAAAATTATCTTATTTAAAATTTATAATATATTAAGGCTTATAATTATAAGGCGTTTCCTATAATAAGGAAAGTATTAAAAAGCTTTTAAGGTAAATTTAATCTAAAAGCTTATATTAGCTATTTAGCTAATATTATTTCCTCCTTATAATATCTAATCTAAATACCCTCCTTAAAAAGGCACTCTTTAATTAATACTTTATTTATAACTTTTAATAAAAAGGTATTTTATAAGTAAAACTATAAAAATACCCCTTAGCTAGAAAAAGCTCTTTATTAGGTTTCTATAATTAAAAATTAAAAGGAGGAAGTTAATAATAATAATCTCCTTAAGCTTTTATAATAAGAAAAGCCTAGTATACGTAACTTAGCTAGTAATAATACTTAATCTTAAGAAACGCTTAAAAACGCGTTTTCCGGCCCTTTTAATTAATCTAGCGTTAAAAAGCGGGATAATAGTTATCCTAGCGCTAGATTTATAGATCTCTTAGTAAAAAAGGCGGAAATACCCTTTTATACGCCTCTTACCCCTAACTCCCTTAATTAGATAGGGAATTTAGCTTTTATTCTCTCTTAAGCCCTTATAAATAAGCCTTATTAAGATTATTTACTAAAGCCCCTTTTTATATATAAAAGGGCTTATAATAAGCCTAATAAGGTATAATAGCTAAAGGCTATAAAAGTTAAGTTAATAAGGATAAAAGATTATAAAATTATTAAAAAAATCTTAATAGCTATTATACCTTAAGGGTAACGGTTAATTAATCTTAAATAAGTTTTTATTTATAAATTTAACTTATAAGGCTTCTTTTAAAAATATAAAGCCCGCGTTATTATATATGGAAATAAGTAACCGCTAAATAAATTATCTATATACGCTTATATATTAGTAATATAAATATTTTAGTTATTAATAGCCTTAATAGCTTATTTTAACCTTAAAGCTTAGTAGTATAATTTTATTAACGCTTTTTATAATAATAATCTTAATAAGGAAATATATTATAAGATACCTTTTAGCTTTAATAAGCTAAGCTAGGCCTAAAAGTTAAAAAAGGCTTTTTATAGCTTTTAATAATCCTTTTTATTTTAATATAAACTACTTATAGCTTAATTAAAAAAATAAAGCTATAAAGCTATTTTAAAAAACCCTTATATTATAACGAATAGAAAGATTATTATTTTCTTCTATATCGATAATCTTATAGTTTTATTTAGGAAAGATTAAATAGATAAATATAATAAGTTTCGAGAGGCTATCGAAAAAGCTTTTTAAATTAAAAATTTTAGGGATTTTCGCTAATTCCTAAATATTAAGGTTATTAAGGATAAGGCTAATTAGCGTCTATTCCTAAGTTAGAAATCTTATATTTAAAAAGTTATAATAAAATTTAAAAAACTCTTAGTAAAGAAAACTTAGCCTTAGCTAATAACGCTTAAGAAGATCTCCTTTTTTAAAGGGTAAATAATAAAAGAAAAGATTAAGTAATATTAAGCTATTATTAGAAGCTTAATATACGCTATTATTATTATATAAGCTAATATTATATTTACTATTAGCTAACTTATATAAGGCCTTATTAATCTTAATTCTTAATATATATAATTTATAATTTATATTATAAAATTCCTTCGTAATATTTAGGACCTCTTAATTAGCTATAATAATAATAATTTAATTATTATAGCTATATCTAACGCTTTATTCGGGGATAACTATAACTAAAAAAGTATTAGAGGCTTTATTATCTAAGTTTTTAAAAATATAGTTATTTTTAAATCTAAAAAATAAGATATAGTAATAATTTTCTTAATAGAAGCTAAGTTCTTAGCCCTATTATATATTATAAAAAAAATCTAAGCTTTTAAGAAGCTATATAAATAAGTTTAATTCGAACTATTAGAAAATATTATAATATATTATAATAACTTATAAATTATTAAGTTAATTACTAAAAAGAATATAAAATTAAAAACTAAGCTTTTATATATAAATATATACTTTTACTAGCTATAATAGGAAATATAGTTAGGCTATATAAAAATTAGCTAGATAGAAATTTCTAGTATAATAGCAGATAAACTAACTAAGCTACTCTAAAAAGAGAAATTCCGTATTTTTTAAAAGGAAATTAAGCTTATAAAGCTATATATAAATCTAAAAAATTAAAGGGAAAAAAATACTTCTTAATTAACTTATTAATTAAAGCTTAAAAGGAAAAAAATACCCTCTAAAAAGCCTATTTATATAAGTAATTATATTTATTTTTTTTAATTTTATATACCGGATCCGGACTTATATATTTATAATTAACCTTATTAATTATAACTTAGGCGTTATCTTAGATTATTATTATTTTTTTATTATTAAATTAATTTTTATTAAATTTAAATAGTAACTTTATTTCGTTACTCTCTAATTACTATTACGTTTATTTTCTTATTAGTTAAATAATACCCTTATTTTAAAATTATCTTTTTTATTATTTATTTTAATTAGGAAAATTACCTTAAAATATTATAAACTTTTAATTATAATATTTTCGTTTTTTTTACGAACTTTTCCTTTCTAATTTTTTTAACTTATTTATTAATTTTTTTATTATTAAGATAATATAGTAAACTTATTAAAATATATAAAAAAATAAAAAGTTAATAATACCTAAAAGTATTATTAACGAGATTAACTAGGGAAAACCCTTAGCTAAGTAATTTAGCTAATTTACTATAATAAGGGGGCCTTTAATCCCCTTATTATAGCTACTAGCTAAGCTACCTAACTAAGGGCCTCCCTTATATAGTAGTTTCTAAAAATATATACTAAGGAGGTACTAGGAATTAAACCTAGCCTTATTAAGAGCTTAGCTATAAAAATAACCGCTTAACCGTTATTTAATATTTTCTAAGCTAAATAAATTAACTTATATATTTTACCGCTAATTAACCCTTAACTTTTTCCTTAATTATTATAAGAAAACCTTAAATTAAGCTTTTTAGAAAATAAATATTACTTACTTAATATAAAAGGTAGTATATATAATATTTACGAAGGTATATTAGAGGGCTAAGATAAGGGTAAGCTAGGCGTATATTTTTATTATCTTTTAAAGCGTATAAATATTATAGTAATAAATCCGTAGCTTAGGAAATAGAATTCTTATTAGAAAAAGGGCTATATCTAGGGTAATATATAAGCTATAGGAATAAAAGCTTATTTATAAGGGTATTATAGCTAAAGAGGCAGATACGGATAGTCTTTATTATATATATAAAGATAACGATAATTCCCTCCGTTTTAGGAGGGTAAGTATATTAATTAATGCAATTTGCACGCCTCCTTCTTATCTGACATATATATATACATATATGTGTATGTATAAAACGTCCGTTAATACACACACACTTTGCCTACTAGGTAATAGAGAAGAAAACTCGTCATCTCTCTTCCCTCACTGCCAGCATATCAACACATCCATCCATATAAAAAAAAAAACAACGCTTCACATACATACATACATACACGCCTGCATCAATCAACGCATGCAAAAGACGTTGCTGGTATCATGTATGTACGTACGAGTATGTATGCACATACAGACACGTATAAATGCCTAAACCCAAGCGGGAAGAGAGAGGGAGGAAATAAATAAATAAACAAATAAAAAGGCATAGTAAAGTAAGAAGAAAGAAAGAAAAAAAGGGGGGGGGGGAAGAGTCGGGATTTTCCGTGAGGGGGGAAATGGTTGGGGAGATGTGTGTGTGTGCGTGGTTGAGACGAGGCTGAGGTTGAAGATGAAGACGGGAGGGAAGATGAAGACGGGGGAGAGGAAGGAGGGAAACTGCGGCTGGGGTTTTGTTTGTGTCTTTTTTTGGGGGGGGGTCTGTCTGTCGTGATGTGTGTTTTTTTCTTTTGAGGAGTTGAAGTTGGAGATGGAGATGGAGATGGGTTTGGTGATGGTGATGGAGATGGTGTGTGTGACAGAGAGAGGGGGGGGAAGGAGTGGGTGTGGATTGTCAAGGTCAGGATGAAGATGAAGATGAAGATGAAGATGATAGTGGTCATATCAAGATCAAGATGAAGATGAAAGAGAGAAGAGAGAAGAGACAGAGAGAGAAGCCCCCTTTCATCCGTATCCAAACCCCCCCCCCCCGTCTTGGACCTATACATACACACACACATATATTCACACACATATATTCACACTCACACACTCACTCACTCACTCAAACATCTCCATTCTACAACTCCCACCAAAAGACAAACCCAGCTCGTAAGAGCAAAAAAAAAAAACATCCCATCTCATACCTCATACCAACAACAACAACAACAACGACGCCCGCTCTCAAACCTCCATCGCAAGATCCCAACCAGAGGCTAAAAGCTACCCACCCAGCCGGACATCCCGTCAACGGCCCTCCTTGTTATTTTCACTTCGCCCTCTTAAAAGCTCACTGCTGCTCTTCTTCTCTTCTCCCTTGTCCTGGACCTTCGCCCGTCGTCGTGCCATCCGAGCCCGGCCCCCCCTCCTCGTTGGATCCTCGACCGTTCTGACCCCCCTTCTCCGACCCAGTCTCCTCCTTCACCTCCTTAGCCCTGACGACCTCGGCGAGAACCTCTCCCGCGTCTCCGAAGCCGTCCACCTTTCCGAGCTTGGTAGAGAAGAACTCGACATCGCGGAGCATGCTGGTAAACAAAAGTAAACAAGAGTCAGCTCATCATTCCCTCTCACTCTCTCTCTCCCCCTTTCTCCCGCATCATCATGCCTCCTTGATATACATAGAAACACTCACCTCTGTCGACCGGCCTCCGTCTTGGCCTCCGCCTCTCTCAGCGCTGTCCCCAGCTGCTCCTTGTAGCTCGAAAACACCGGCTGCATAATCACTTGGATCGAGCTCCCCGGCAGATGCTTCGTCAGTACCCTGTGCAGCGTCGTCGTCTCCTTGGCCAGCGTCTCCATGTAGCCGTGAGGGCCCTCCCCTCCCTCCGAAGACGACGACGACGACGACGACTGCGAGTCCCACACCGTGGCCTTGATGCTCTTGGCATGCACCGCCGCTCGTCCACTCATTATGTCCACGAGCTTCTGGTGTATGCTCTCCTGATGCTCCTGCAACAGTCGTCGCACCTTGTCAAACTCGCCCATGACGCTCGATGAGCCGCCGCCCGCCTGCCGCCGGACAAACTCTCGAACGTGAGGCACCAGCGCCGCCATAAAGGCCAGCGCCTGCGACGCCAGCGCCAGGTGCTTCGTCGTTATGTTCTTCAGCCCCGCCGACCGGGTGGCGCCCGCTCCCAGGATCAGCTGCGTGCACCGCGAGTTGAACAGCTGAAGGTAGGCCACCAGACACGACGCCACCTCCGTAGCCATCGACGGGATGCCCGCCACCAGACGCACAAAGTTGCCCACCCCTTCGAGACAGAGAATCGCCGACTGCGGAAGGATGAACTTATCCGATCCAATCACCGCCGTCCGCGTCTTGTCCTTGTTGCCGCTGCTGCCGTTGACCTCCGAAGTCGTAGTCGTAGTAGTAGTCGTAGTCGCCTCTTTGGCCGCCCCCTCGTACGGTAGCCAAATCTCGTTGCTGCCCGACCACGATTCGTGATCGCGAGTGCTCGACTCCAGTAGCATCTCCAGCAGCTCCGTCTGCTTCTCCGTCAACTCCCTCGCGTTCCACTGGTCCGACTCCATGCCCTGCGCGAGCTTCTGCATCTCGCCGTCCCGGTTGCGCGACACAAACTCCTTGATCTGGCTGTTGACCACCGTCTTCAGCGGTGTCCCGCTCCTCCCTGAAATCGCCTCGCATTCGTTGGCAAAGTACAGGTTCAGCGTAAAGTACCGCAGGAAGAGAGCCAGCGGCAGATGCGTCGTCTGCTCCGATCGCACCTTGAGGATCTTGACGATCTTATCGAGAGCCACGTCGACCGCCTGCGTAAACAGGCTGACTTCGTCGAGCGACTTGTGTAGTTCCTCTTGAAACGCGAATCCGCCCCCCGCCGCCTTGCCCTCGTCAGCACGATCTGATCTGGGGCTCGTCACCGGTGACCTGACCGGAGGAGGCGACTTGACCCCATCCGCCGCATCCGGCTGCGACAGCGAGCTGGCCATGTCCAGTAGCACTTTGACCTGCGTCGTCAGCCGCCTCAGCGTCTCCGTCACACCGACGTAGATGGTGATGAGCAGCGCCTCCGCCTCCTCCGGCCCCAGCGCGCGCAGGTTCCTCGCCAGGCTGATAGACTTCTCCTGATTCGATCTCGGCTTGCCTCCGCCCGCCGTCGATGCAGAAACCATGGACTCGTTGTCGTCTTCGTTGGAGCTCGGCAGTGGCCGTCGGATCAGATTCCTGATCTCCCGCAAGACCGCCTCGCGGTACGCCGCCGCCGCCGCTCCGACGTGCTTTGCGCGGTGAAGCCCGGCCAGTATGGGCAACAGCTGTCTCCTCATATCCTCAGTCGCCCCGAGATAGGTTGGGTATACCGATGGAGACCGGGAGTGGCCACCTCTGGACCGGGCCGCCGCGTTACTCCATCGCAGAAGAACATCTGAAGAACCCACTGACTGGACGTGATTCTGCAGGTCGCCGACGAGGATACTCGAGAAGCGAGATTCGTACGCCTTTCCAACTCGGAAGCGTAAAAGCGCCAGGTCGTCATTCACCCCCTGAAGCGCTGACGCTGACCTGAGGTCACGCAGCTGCGGCCACGAGCCATGATCCACTTGGTCCTTCGCCTCGTCGTCTTCTCCGGCAATAAGTCGTTCCAGCGAGTCTATTCTCGTCATAGCCTCGTCCATATTGCCCTCGTCCACCAGTAGCTCGCACGTGGCCACGCCGTCCGCGATCCGTTGCAGCTGCGACACGGCGTCGACGAGTTTGCGAATGTTCTCTTGCCGCCGCCGCTTCTGCACGATTTGCAGCCCACTCGTCGCAATCTCCTCATCCAGAGCTTCTAGCTCTTTGCGAAGAGCGCTTATGCGTTGCACCGATTCGGCTGCCTCCAGATGAAGCTCTTTCAATGACCCCAGGGCCGTGAAGAAGGTAGTCGACGCTGTTGATATAGAGTTGATGAGATGAACTTCGATGGTGTCCAAGTACCAGGAGAGCTTTTCCTGAAGAATGGCATTTGTGGCGAGAGCCTTCCGCGGAGCCACCACGCCGCCGCCGCCGCCGCCTTTGTCAACGCCTCTGGCCGGCTTGCTCTCGGCCCGGGGCGATTGAAGAACCTCGGATCGCTCGCTGACGACGTCAAAGGTTCGCGGATTCTCGAGATGAAAATCTTGGTCGAAGTAGACGTTGGGGATCGTCGAGAGCGGCGGCGGGCCTTGGGATGCTTTTCTCGCGAAACCCGAGCTGGCTCGCCGCACAGGGCTCGGCATATCGATCGAGTTGATGGATGCGGTAGAGCCCCTCCGATCGATGAGAGGCTTCATTGCCGGCCGCAGCAGTCCTTCGACGACCGCATCGGGTTGCTGATCATCGTGTCTGACTCCTCGTCGAGACTGAGATGAATGCTCGTCGCTTTCCTTGGCCCGCCTCAGCTGCTCGTAAAGAGTGCCGACCTGGGACAGGTAAGGGGCAAAGTCTTGGGCGTCGACGTGAGGGATGTTGGTGAGAGCGACGGGCGGGATGTCCCGGGCCGTGGGCGGCTTGTGGGTGCTCGAAGCCGGAGCTGTCGTATGAGGCTGGAGGCCCGTCCGCACGATTGGCGGCTGTAGCAGGGTCGAGATTGCTTGTAAAGAAGTCGTCTCAGCATCAGAAGACGAGGACAGACAGCGGCGAGGCCTAGCAACCAACCGTTCCGTCCGGACTCAGGGACGGACGTAGCCCAGGAGCCAGCAGATATATCCAGAGCGCCTCCTACAGAGCTCGCCGTAGAGTTGCGCCTCGAAGCCGGCAACACATGACTGTGGTTGGCTCGGATGCTTTTTTTTTTCTCCCCGTCAGACCCGAGCAAGGACAAGGCTGAAGCCCGCGACACACCTGTGCAGAGGAAGCTCGTGACGCGCCCCGGGCGAAAGGACAGGGAGGCTGTCGACGGACTTTGCGGCATCGGGCGCGGAAAACATGGTCGGACACAGCGTTACCGGGGTATCATCGCTAGGGGAAAAGCCAAGAGAAAACAAAAGACAAGCCGATCAAGGTCAAAACACCGCGCGCAAGCCAGCATTCTGCCCGGCAGGGAGCAAAGGCCACCTCGAAATACTCTCAGCCTTTCGCGGGAATCTCACTCTCTCTCACACTGCTGTAGCCACGCATCGTACTCAGTACCTCCTGAGAGGTAGGGGGGTACCAGAACAACCCGTGGATTTGCCGGCTTGACCACGTGACGCGACCGTCACTTTTAATGCGCGCACGTGCTTTGTCCCAGTCGCGTCGCGCGCGTTAATCATATAACGCGACGACCGCGTAAATTGCTTCTTCCCCCCTTTTGCGCCGAGCGAATCGATCACGCCCTTTTCCGCCTCAGACCATGGACAGCAGATCAGTCTACAGCACTCGCGTGTACGAGCCGAACTGGGATGGGAACGGCGACGTTCGATCCGAGCTACAGAATCAGCTCGAGGACTTCATCCTCAAGTTCAGGCTCGAAAACAAATTCGTCTACAGGTATGACACTGTAGGCACTGAAACCGTGATTCTCGCTCGCTTACTCTTATCCATCACAGAGACCAACTCAAGGGAAACGCGCTGCTGAAGAACTACTATTGCGATGTCAACATCAAGGACCTCAACAGCTTTAACGAAGCGCTGTCCAACAAGTTGACAAAAGAACCAGCCGAAACCATCCCTCTGGTAAGCGTCATCCCTCACGCCTCAACAGAAATACCATACTGACGCCTCGTCCCTAGTTCGAAGCCGCTCTCAAGAAGTGCACCCGTAAAATCCTCCACCCTCACATCAAAGAGGCCGACCTCCCACACCTGCCAGACCATCAGCTGCTTCTGCACTCCGATGCCGAACACAAGTCTATCCGAAACCTCGACTCCGAGACCATTGCTAGGATAGTCCGGGTGCCGGGTATCGTCATCGGCGCCTCTGTCATGTCCTCCAAGGCGACCGAGCTGCAAGTCCAATGCCGCAACTGTCAGCACCAGCAGACCATCCACGTCTTGGGCGGTTTCTCGGGCGTATCTCTTCCCAGGCAATGCGATCGTAAGCGAGTGGCCAACGATCCTACGGCAAAGTGCCCTCTGGACCCCTACTTCGTCATGCACGAGAGCTCCAAGTTCGTCGACCAGCAGATCATTAAGCTTCAGGAAGCGCCCGATCAGGTCCCAGTCGGAGAACTACCGCGCCATGTGCTTGTCTCCGCCGACAGGTACTTGACTAACCGCGTTGTGCCCGGGTCGAGATGCACCATCATGGGCGTCTTCTCCATCTATCAAAGCAAGGCATCCAAGACGTCGTCGACCGATGGTGGCGTCGCCATTCGCACTCCGTACCTGAGAGCTGTCGGCATCCAGACAGACGAGGACAGGACGGCCCGGGGAGCCGCGAGGTACACCGACGAGGAGGAGCAAGAGTTTCTCGAGATGAGCCGGAGACCAGATCTGTACGAAGTCATGGCCGACTGCATCGCCCCGTCCATCTACGGCAATCGAGATATCAAAAAGGCCATTCTCTGCCTGCTGTTGGGCGGTTCCAAGAAAATCCTTCGAGATGGCATGAGACTCAGAGGCGACATCAACGTACTTCTCCTCGGCGACCCTGGCACGGCCAAGTCCCAACTTCTCAAGTTCGTGGAACGAGCGGCACCCATATCGATCTACACGTCCGGAAAGGGCTCTTCCGCTGCCGGTCTGACGGCCTCGGTGCAGAGAGATCAGTCGACGCGAGAATTCTACCTCGAAGGCGGCGCCATGGTCCTCGCCGACGGGGGTGTCGTCTGTATCGATGAGTTTGATAAGATGAGAGATGATGATCGCGTGGCCATCCACGAAGCCATGGAACAGCAAACCATCTCTATTGCCAAGGCCGGCATCACGTCTATCCTCAACGCCCGAACGTCCGTTCTCGCCGCCGCAAACCCCATATTTGGTCGGTACGATGATATGAAGACGCCGGGTGAGAACATCGACTTCCAAACCACCATCTTGTCCCGTTTCGACATGATCTTCATCGTCAGGGATGAACACACCCGAGAAAAGGATGAAAGAATCGCGAAGCATGTCATGGGCATTCACATGGACGGTCGAGGAACCGATGAGATGGCCGAGGCGGAGATTCCAGTCGACAAGATGCGGCGATACGTAACATATTGCAGAACGTTAGTGAACCCTTTTCCCCCCTCTCTCCCCTTTACTCTCATGCCATTGATGCCTGGCGATACCCTCACCGAAACTCGACGGCTAACCAAACCAACAGTCGATGCGCCCCCCGGCTCAGCGAACAAGCGGCCGAGAAGCTCTCGTCCAACTTCGTAGCCATCCGTCGACAAGTGCACGCCGCCGAGCTGGAAGCCAACACGCGGTCCTCGATCCCCATCACCGTCCGACAACTCGAAGCCATCATCCGCATCACCGAGTCGCTAGCGAAACTGCGTCTTTCGCCCGTCGCGACGGAAGAACACGTCGACGAAGCCATGCGTCTCTTCCTCTGCTCTACCATGGACGCCGCCAACCAGGGTAGCGCACAGGGTAGTCGGGAGCTCAACGAGGAGGCCGGCCGGCTTGAGATGGAGCTCAAGCGGAGGCTGCCCATCGGATGGAGCACTAGCCTCGCCACGCTGAGGACGGAGATGGTCGAGGGCAAGGGCTATAGCGAGCAGGCTCTTAGTAGGGCGCTCAAGGTCCTTCAGCGGAGGGATACCATCATGTTTAGGAACTCGGGTGCTCAGGTCTATCGGAACGGCGCTTGATGCGATGGGGCGGTTGGGAGGCTGTTCGGATATTGATTCATGCAACCGGGGCATGGGTATGGGCGTCGAGATGCGTATGATACCTTGGTGTAGCTCTGTATATTTGAATAGTAGGTATGTACCAGTTCAGTGACTGATAGACGGACAACCTCTTGGGACTATCGGTCGCTGCGGGCTCACACTCTCACGATGGGATCTAGTTGCTTGTACGCACAACGCGTCTTTCCACACAATAGGCAATAGAAATCTGAAAAGCAGCCGCTTGCTAAAATACAACGCTCAGCATGTAACGTAGGTAGGCTCCCGCTCAGCCTCTGTACAGCGCTGTTGGTCCTGCCGCCTAAGCAGCGAAGCCCGACAAAGACGATGAGCACCTCCGCCTGTCACTCCTGGACCCTAGCCCTCTCTTCTTTCTCCTTCCATTCTTTATCCGTACTGTGAAACCATTGCGTGATGGCGGTGGAAATGGCCCAGACTTCTCCAGAAAGGGCCAGATGAATCAGCTCGGTGGCCAAGAAATTGACAGCCCAGGTGAGGCTCAGTCCGCTCGTCAGATTCGTCGTCAAGATATCGGCACAGGAGAGACCCTGCTGCAGGCGCGATTGACGGGCAGCGAGCCGGAAGGCAATCGCCTCGAATGGCGCCATCACGAGACGACCGGCGCAATCGCCGATGATACGATAGGCCATCCAGACAGGAATCTGGGTGAGTCGAGTGTTCAAGTAAACCGTTGGAGGCACCACGCTTGTCCTCGATTCACAGGTCACGCTCGGACGCAGCTCGGCAGACCACAGCCCGGGCGGTGCGTCGCTTGAATCCGTAGCCTCCACATCAAAGCTGATAAGGGTAGTGCTGACACCTTCGTTCTCGTCTTCGTCACTTGCGTAATCGTCGGCTCTGGAAGAAAAGGTGCTTGATCTTCGTCCGGCTTCCGGGAAATTGGACTCATCAAGGGTGTGTGGTTCCGCACCTTGCGAGGGTGATGTGCCGCTGTCGTGAGAGATATTAGTGTCCGGCGATATCTCCTGTTGAGTCATATCCTCTGAGCTTTCCATAGATAACTCCGGCGTAGTACTCGCTTGCAGCGGATCAGATGAAGCGATGGGCAGTGGCAGACTCATTGGCGAGCGTCTCGCAAACACCGAGGTGCTTGGAAGTTGTAAAAAGTTGCCTATTTGGCCCTTGAGCCTCTTGAGGGCGTACTGGATCATGACCCACATGATGAAAGGCGATGTCGAGATCAAGGCGGCCCCTATCCAGCGCAGCAATGACGGAGGTGATAAGTCATTGGGAAGTGAAGAAGCTTTAATGGGAGAATGGTGAGTAAATGGAAGGAAGAACTGCGGCGTCGGGAAGAAGAGTCTATTGGCATCAAGTCCAAGTTGTTGCAGCACGGCGAAATATTCCAGGTGAACTCGAAAATAAGGCCAAATCAACTGGATACTGCTTTGCCTTAGACTGGGAAGCACGAGGAAGAGGGTACTGCCAGCTTACCAGCGCCTTACGGCCGGCTTGACTCTGACGTTCATGCGTCGATGATTATGGGCCAGATATTGGACGTATTGGGTCACGATGGTCGTGGGCACGCCAGCAAAGATATCCTGTGAAAGTGTGGAATTCCTTCTCGCAGCCCGCAAAAGATCCCAGTAGGTTATTTGCGAGTAGCGTGTGTAAGTCTTGTAGACCCAGTCAGCGTAAGGAAGTCCCAAATGACAACGTCAAGCATGACAGACCAGGATTCGACGTCGCAGTCCGATGAGTCCGAAAAGGCCGACGGCATCAATAGAGCGCTTAACTGGTGTGTAGAGTGCGGTGCCGACAAGGTTTTCGAATGTTTCATGGCGCACTTGATGGTCAGGCTCTGCAGACAACGCCGGATTGTCGGTTTCCGCCACGCCAATGACGAGCATCACTTCGTTGTGGCACCGCACCAGCTGCCGATTAAGACGCTTAGTCTCCGGGTTCACTGGGTGTCCTCGGTCATTGTACAGCTGTAGTGGCTGACTTGTATCCTCCTCGTCTATGTCACCGATGCCATCGACTACGGAGTCATATGGCGACCGGCCCTTGGTGCGTCGAGGTATGTCAGTACACACTCGTCGTTGTAAAAGAGTCACATGATCTTACCAAGGCCAGGGCGGTGAGAGGCTCAAGCATTCCCATGATGGGAGGAATACTGAGGATGCCTTGCCAGGGCTGGGCTTGGGTTTGACTGGCGAAGCTGCCGAGCCGAAGGATATTGTCCGCTCGCTGTATCAGACCAAGTACGTCCGTACTGTGATGGCGTATTCAGTCAGGAGATGACCATCATGAAGAATGACTCAGCATCACTTCTCCCAGAGGCGGCCCCACTTGTACGCTATCTTATCGTGAAAAAAAAAAACCCCCGGCGCATTGAAACGGAAAGAGCGCTTGACGCCGTGATGAGGATGATCTTCTTCAGCTACCTTCAACCATGACCTCCAAACAGCCTTTGAAGACGACTTTCGAAGCGAATCGCGTCTTGAAACCGATATCCACCGGCGGGTCTGTCGCAATCGATAATGATGCCCAGATCCTCGTCACTACCTTGGGAGAGAACGCCGTCCTGACGAACCCCGCCAACGGCAGACATCTCGCTGAGGTTGAAGGCGTACGTCGACTGAGCGTCTGTTTGATGACTTTGCGTGACACTGACTCAATCTTACTAGGATGGAGAACTCATATCAACTCTGACTTGTTCGTTAAATGACCCCTTCTCCTTGCTTAGTTGTTGACCAAAAGCCAGTATCGCCGACGGCGTCGCATTTGATTATATGCTCTCGATCTCTATCTATGAGAATATTTTCTCTGAAGCGTTCCACCGACGGAAAATCAGTTGACCTTGACCTTTTGCGTACGCTAAAACCGCTTTCAACCCCAGTAGCAGTATTGGCCGTCGATCGCACAGGCACCTTGCTCGCTACCGGAGGCACAGACGGGACTATCAAGGTCTGGGATATCGCGCGTGGTTATCTAACTCACACCTTTCGTGGCCCGTCCGTTCTTGTATCCGCACTGCACTTTTTCGAAGTCGCCGCTCATGCGCAGATCACAGGTCGACCATCCAAACGCAGGAAAGGCGAGAAGGTGCGGGAAGAAACCGAAAAGGAGGGAACACAGCAAAGCAGCACGACAAACTTCAGGCTTGCGTCAGGGAGCCAAGATGGGAAAGTACGGGTATGGGATCTGCATAAGAGAAATTGCGTGGCGAATCTCGACTCGCACGTGTCTGATGTCCAGGGTCTGGACTATTCGCCGGAACAGCGTGCCATAGTAACCGCGAGCCGAGACAAGACAATTACCTGGTGGGACACCACTTCGTGGAAAGTACGCAAGGTCGTTCCATGTCTCGAGCTCGTCGAGGCGGCCGGTTTCATCGATGAGGGCCGTCTCACCTTCTCAGCCGGTTCCAATGGATGTCTCCGCATCTGGGATACGGAAACCGGTCGCGAGGTTTCGCAGAAGCAGCCTGCAAAGAGCGACGAGGAGGCCATTGTGTCCGCCATCTACCGGCCTGGCCTGCCCTTCATCCTCTGCGCCCAAGTCGACCACACTTTGGCATTGTACGAGCTTCCGAAACAGGCCAGCGCGGTGTCACTGTCTTCGCAAGAACCCTTCCGCCGTATATCTGGAACCCACGACGAAGTTATTGACCTGAGCTATGTTCTTCCGGATAAGTCGATGCTCGCGCTTGCTACCAACTCAGAGGATGTCCGACTGATCTCCGTACTCGAAACCAAGGCAGTGGAGAGAAAAGAAGGATGGACTAACGACGAAGCCCCATATTTTGGACAAGAAGTGGCTCTTCTGCGAGGGCATGAGGATATCGTCATCACTATGGATGTAGACTGGTCTGGTCATTGGATTGCGACGGGCGCCAAGGACAACACGGCTAGGCTCTGGCGAGTCGATGACTCCGACGGGTCACATATCTGCTGGACCATCTTTTCGGGTCACGCCGAATCTATCGGAGCCGTTGCTCTACCTCGCGCAATACCCGCAGACGGGACGCCTATTCGGAATGACCCCTTGAACCATCCACCTCCTTTTCTCTTGACGGGATCTCAGGACCAGACTATCAAGAAGTGGGAGGTACCACGGCAGCCGCAGCCACAGGGCCAGAAGCCAAGCTCGCGGGCTCTCTTCACACGAAAGGCACACGACAAAGACATCAACGCCATCAACGTCCATTATGCCGGTCTTCTCTTTGCTTCGGCCTCGCAGGACAAGTCGGTCAAGATCTGGTCGGTCAAAGAAGGGGAAGTTCAGGGCATACTTCGGGGGCATCGCAGAGGCGTGTGGACCGTCCAGTTCGCCCCGGCACAGCTGGCAGCCGTTCAAACTGAGGATAGCGCCGTCGCAGGTAAAGGCGTCATACTTACTGGAAGCGGTGACAAGAGCATCAAACTCTGGAACCTTGCCGACTACACCTGCATCAGAACCTTTGAAGGTCACTCTCACAGCGTACTCAAGGTGGCCTGGCTGGGCGGGGGCACCCGTCCGAGCCAGGCAAAGAGGCCCCTGTTGTTCGCCAGCGCGGGAGGTGACGGACTTGTCAAGGTGTGGGACGCGAACTCGGGCGAGACGGAGTGCACGTTGGACAACCACGAGGATCGGGTCTGGGCCTTGGGTGTCGATGCAGAAACAGATGCCATCGTCTCTGGAGGCGGCGACGGAAAGATAACTTTTTGGAAAGACACGACGGCTGAAACGCAGGCTGCTGCTACGCAGGCAGCGCTCAAGGTGATGGAGCAGGAGCAAGAATTGCAGAATTACATTTTCGCAGGCTCCTACCGAGAAGCCATCACACTGGCACTTCAGCTGAACCACCCAGGTCGCCTTCTCAACCTCTTTACGTCGGTCGTTACGAGCGGCAAACCCGAGGAAGGAAGCCTCTGTGGACAGAAGGCCGTTGACGAGGTGCTGGCCAACCTGTCAGATGAGCAGTTGTTCTTGCTTCTTCTCCGGTTGCGGGACTGGAATACAAATGCGAGATCGGCTCCTATTGCACAGAAGATACTGTGGACGCTCTTCAGAAGTTACCCGGCTTCCAAGCTGTCGAGTCTCTCGGTCAGGGGAGGCAAGGGTCAGAAGAGTCTCGAGGAGGTGGTACACGCGCTCCGAGCCTACACGGAGCGTCACTACAAGCGTACGGAGGAGCTCGTGGATGAAAGCTTCTTGGTAGAGTACACGTTGCGGGAGATGGATAACCTGGTGCCGTTTGTTGACAGGGAAGACGTCGTGACAAGGAAGGAGGGTGATGGGGACGCAGTAATGGTGGATTAGCTTAGACGTGTATAGAAGCCGCTGAGGATTTTCAAAGGCACTGACTTCACAATGATCATGCATCATTGACTGTATGACGGAATCTGGCCGATTTTCAGTAGAACAGTGATTAAAGCTACGGCTGATGAAATTGAATGTTGAAAGCTGAGGTGCTGTCAGGCCGTTAGGCTCAGAGGTAGTTATCTTCGGAGTCATATTCTTCCGCCTCCGCTCGGCTCAATAGTCGGGCCTTGTCAGTCGACGTCCTCTGCGGCCGAACCGCTGTCGCTGAAGCCAAGCTCGCGCGGCGCCGACACATTTATCAGGGGAAAATCGTCGCCTGCGTCGCGCGCGCGCTCTCCGGTCTTCCTCCTTGCCAGCAGCGGGAGTCGGTGCGCAATGGCGAAGCGTCAAGTCTCGGAGGTCCTCGAGGACGATGTCAGCGCCGCCTTACCCGCGTCCAAGAAATCACGGACGGCCGAGTTGGACGGGGGATTGAATGGAGCGGGCGAAAGCGGTAACGGGGTGGATGAGAAGAGGCAGGGAAACGGTGGTGGCGATGGCCGTCACGATGACGATGAAGACGAAGAGATGGAAGACCAGATGCCTCTTCCAGGACCGATACGACAAGACGCGCCGACGGACGGCTACGATGATCTCTACCTCGACACCATCGATCGCAACGTGCTCGACTTTGACTTTGAGAAACTCTGTTCCATCTCGCTATCAAACATCAACGTATACGCTTGTCTCGTATGCGGGAAATACTTTCAAGGCCGCGGACCCAATTCACATGCCTACTTTCACTCCCTAGACGAGGATCACCACGTCTTCATCAACCTCGAGACCCAACGGGTTTACGTCTTGCCGGAAGGCTACGAAGTTAAGAGCAAGTCCCTCGACGACATTAAGTACGTTCTCGATCCGCGCTACACGAAGCGCGAGGTGTTCGCCCTCGATACCTCGACCGCCTACAGCTGGACTCTGGCCGGCAAGCAGTACCGGCCTGGCTTCGTCGGCATCAACAACATCAAAGAGAACGACTATTTCAACGTGGTGGTGCAGGCTTTGGCGCACGTGAAGCCGCTGCGTAACCGTCTCCTCCTTGACGGGCTGGATAAACGGCCGGAATTGGTCAAGCGGAGTGGCATCCTGTTGCGCAAGATGTGGAATTCGCGCGCCTTCAAGGCCCACGTCTCTCCTCACGAGCTGCTACAGGAGGTGGCGATGCGGTCGAGCAAGAGGTTCACGTTGACGACGCAGTCGGATCCGGTCGATTTTCTAGCCTGGTTCCTCAATAACCTCCATCTCGGCCTCGGCGGCTCCCGAACCAAGCCAGGAAGCTCCGTCATCCAGCGGACGTTCCAGGGTCGAATCAAGGTAGAGTCGCAGGCGATAACGGCCCGGGCCGACGCAGGCGACAAGCTCCGATTCGAGGAAGCGGGAAGCGTCGACGTCGAGACGGTTCGCTTCCTCCTCCTAACCCTCGACCTACCATCAGCACCGCTCTTCCAAGACGAGCTAGAGAAGAACATCATCCCCCAAGTTCCCCTAACGACCATCCTATCCAAATACGACGGACAACGCGCCCAAGAGCAACACGCCCAGCGCAAACGCTACCGTCTCCTCCACCCCTTACCGCCCTACCTAATCTTCCACGTCAAGCGCTTCTCGCAGAACAAGTTCGTCTCGGAGCGGAACCCCACCATCGTCACCTTTGACGCCCGCAACTTAGACCTCTCGCCTTACGTCGAGCCGGATCCTGCCCAGTGGCCTCCCAGCGAACCCATCTGGTACGACCTCGTGGCCAACGTCGTCCACGAGGCCGTCCGCACAAAGGACGACGTCGCTGATACCGGCGACGAGCGGAAGACGTGGAAAGTTCAGCTGAGGGATAAGGCTACGGGGCAGTGGCTCATCTGCCAGGATCTCTTTGTGGAGAAGATCCAGGGCGAACTCCTATACCTTGGAGAGTCATATTTGCAGATTTGGGAGCGGCGGACTGTGTCTGAGGGCAGCAACAACACCACCGCCTAAGACGTTCACGAGAACCCCTCTCTTCCTTTCCCCCACTAACCATCACGACTTGTCACCTATTCTTCTCCCATCTTCTGCATGATAGGCCGGGAAAGGAGACGGGCATCGGACATGTCAAAGTCACGGGTGTCCCCTCGTAAACTACCTGATAAAAACTTTTTTCCGTCGGGCTTCGCTTGGTCGATATGCCCAACGAAGACATGATGCGCGTCCGCTGCAGCGCTGTGGAGATCAAAAGAGCAATATAGTACACAAAAAGCCATCCGAACAACGACACATTCCACAGACCCAATTGCTAGACGTGTCGATTCTAGTCAAGTCATCCGTTTCCTCCTCCCGGCACCCGTCATCACCCCTTCGGCCGTCGGCCATCACCTTATCCCCACTTGGAGCCAGCGAGGTTCATGAGTAGGCAATGAGTCTCTCCGTTGAAGTCAATCAGTCAAACATGGCATTATCTCTTCGTAGCGCGCTGAGCAAAGTGCTCTCCGATGTAGTGTACAATGTAGCCTTCATCTTTTTGTCTTGGTCTTTTTTTTGGAGTTTATTGTTGATTTCGTCTTGAGATCTTTTTTTCGGGAGAAAATGGGGGAGAAGCTGAGGAAGGATGCCGATTTCGAGCAAACGAGAGAAGGAGGAGATGGCGAGAGCTGATAGCTCGATGCTCACTCATGCATCTGTTTGGAGGAGGAGCTTCCAGCATGGCGCTTCTCGCCTTGATTGTGACTAGCCTTCTCGCGACGCTGTTCGTCGATGGCGGTCCTCTGCTGAATGCTGGAGTCGTGGCTCTTAAACTCGACTCGCGTATTGGGCGGGAAGTTGAGGACGTGCTTCATGATTTCTCTGTGGCAAGCAGATGACGAGTCAGACGGGGTGATGGGAGCACAAGGTAGATAGGTAGAGAAGAGAATAGAAAGACGCACCGGATCTTCAGCACCCGGCCACCGTCGGTCCGCGTCCAGATGCTGAGTATGTCCTCGCCGTTGCGGACGCTGAGAACGGCGCCGCAGACGTCCTCGCCGGCATCGCCAAACTGATCTCCGATGAGAGACAGGAGCAGGTCCTCCCAATATCGGTCGGCCACGCCCTTCTTCATACGGACGACCCATTTGCCCCCCTTGCGATTGACTTCGTCTTCCCATATGGGTCGTATGTCCTTCTTAAAGAGGTGATAGTCGGACACGACGGGAAGGGCAGAAGGTCTCTTGAGGTGCGTGTAGATTTGCCAAAAGTCCTCGACGGTCTTGACAGTGGCGATTCCATGTAGCGTCTTCTCGTACTCGATGAAGCCGTGGGCTTTGGAGATGGGAGGGCGGTACCAGAAAGACCATGCGTCTTTCAACGGGTGGATCTGGACGGCAGTCGACGGCTGAGTCTCGGATATGGAAGCCATGCTGGGTGCGCGACCCACGGGCTTGTTAGGCCCGTCCTTGGCTTGGGTGGGCTTCGTCACGGCGGAGCCCATGGCACTGTCGAAGGGGTTCCCGGCCGTCTTCAGCGGCTTGGCCGAGCCGAAGGAGGCGAAGGCGCCGGATCCTAGGCCGAAGGCGCTAGAGGCGCCGCCGGTGGGAGACACCAGGCCTCCGGCGGGGGTGTTGAAGGGGCTACCCTTAGCATGCGACGTCGCTTCGCTGGCATGGCGCTTAGGGATGGAGGCGTTGCGGGAGGCATCTCCAGCGGGGGAGCCGTTGGGCCCATTCGAGGTGGACAGGGAGAGCTTGTTAGAGCTGGGAGTAAGACGTCAGAAGTGAGATGCCGACGACAAAGTAGTACACGGCCTAGCCTACTTTGTGCGACGAGTCCACAGATTGTTGGTATCCATGAAGACGGGCTCGATGTCTGTCGGGGGGAGAGAGACACCTCGAGTCGGGATCCACGAGGGCCAAGACGGGCGACGGCGGCTTTGTTGCAGGAACGAGGGTCGAGAACGGCTTGGCAAAGAAGATGGGAGGGATTTGTCTGTCTTGGGAACAAGAAAGAGATGGGGAGACAGAGAGAGAGAGAAGAGGGATGATCTTCGGGAGTCACAGAGATTCGAGGCGAGCGTGATGTTGTGCCCGGTGACGTCGAGGGGGGGGGAAGGCTGCAGCGGCGAAGGCTGAGGGAGAGGGGGGGTAGTTGAAGTGAAGTTATCGATTGCTGTGGTCTTTTGAGGAGGTCGCTGGAGAAAGGCTCAGGAGATGGGGAGAGAAGGGGGAGGTGTAGAACGGTTCAGGAGGAGAGGATGAGTAAGAGGACGTCGATGAAGATGCGGATGAAGATGAACAAGAGGAACGACGACGACGACGACGATGATGATGATGAAAGACAAGGCGAAGGAATATTCATTGGAGAATTCTGCGCGAACGAGTGACTGCCGGGTGGCCGCCAGCCGGGCGAGAGCCTGCGGGGCCAGGGAGGGGGGGGGGGGTTCTATTGTGTGAGTGGGTTGAGCAGCAAAGGCTGTGTGTATGTACTGTCTGTCAGAGGGGTACACGTGTCTACCCGTTGCTCTGAACAGTAGATGAGGTAGAGAAGAGTCAGTTGTACATACATGTGGGGACTGCTAGCTGTGCCGTGCCCCTGGGGCCAAGAAGAGAAATCTTTTTTTTCCTCGCTTAGTCATTGCTACCTTTTTCTTATCCTGATCTCTCCACCTCGTCTCCCACCTCGTCTACTGGTTACCTACCTAGGTAGGTAGATTCGCTTAATACTAATAGACCGGAGATGCTGTTGACAACCTACTAAGATTTTGTCTATACCATTGCCGCTGCGGCGTCTGATGTATGTGTATGTACATATGTTCGAGGGGCTTTTAGTCACGTGGGGTGGTCTACCACTAACCAGCTTAGCCCCGTAGCATCTGCTATAACTTATAAGGGACCTTGGTGTGGCATCATCCGAGGCCTGAGCATCTGTAGACTTACATACAGACAGACCTACGCGTATGTATAGACATATGTAGGTAGAAATATATGAACAAGATATCTAACAAGGCCAGGTAGGCATGAGTGCTTGTTTGTAGATACCTACCTACCGATCTAACTAGCAACCACCTACCTACTCTGTATGTGCTACTTTGGGGTAACAGAGAAATCCATGCAGTAAAGGAGATTTTTCCCCGTCACTGTCTTCTAGTGTTCACTTCCCACCTCGCCTAAGTAACCGACCTCAATCTCTCTGCTCTTCACCCTCCTGAATACCCGGGATAATCTGACGCCAGGACCACCAGTCATCTCGTTTGCAATCTGCAAGCCTCGTTTGCGCGTACATACAACAAACAGCCATGCCGTAGATCTGCACAGCCCGCCCTTCTCCCAAATACAAAAGCCTCGACAAAATTTTTCCAGCGACATCAAGATCGAACCTTCGCGTCACTCTTTGAGAAAGCAAGTCTTAGCAGTCTTTTCTTGAGAAACTTTTCTTCGCACTTTTAGGCAAGTAAGAAAGCGCCTCCGGGCGCTTGTTTCGCCAAAAATATGGAAGACGAAACAACGCCCGAGAAGACGCTCGACTTCTTCATCAACCACCTTTTCCTGCCCCCGAAGCTTCCTGGAAGCAATGATTCTTCTCCAGAGAAGAATTTCGCCTTGATCGATCTCGTTCAGCACTCTTTGGACCGTTTTCAGCACGAGGCAGGTTTCTACTGTCAGACGGCCATTGTAGCCGCCTCCTCTTTGACAAAGAACCTTCGATCGACGAAGGATGAGGACGGTTTACTTTACGAGACCGGCGTTCTGGAGGTCTTTGAAAACGTTTCCAGCTCAGGTATATATTTTGCTATTTCACGGTTCTTCCGAATTATGTTCGTGACAGTGGCTGACGCCCCCAGCAGAGGATGTCGCTGCGTTTCAAATTACTGACCAGAATGCGGCCGTTCTATTGCGAAAAATGGATGAACATGTTCTGTTCGAATTTTTTGAGCTATCGCCAAGCAACTCGGCTGCCTTGGCGCCCCCTGGTCGTCTTGTTCGCCGATTTCCTGCAACGGCGATCCGTGTTTCCCTAATTATCTTTGAGCGGCCCGATTTCCAGTCTGTCCTGGCCAAAACCCTGGTGAACATGAGCAATCAGGCAGTCTCAGAGGTGAAGCATAAAGTCTCCAAGGCAGAGCAAATGCACGACGAAGATCGAGACACGAATGATCCGCATCTCGTCACAGAGCTGCTGATGAGCTTCCTCAGAGGCGTGGGCGAAGCAACTAGAATCGATCCTCTGTGCAAGAATACCCGCGAAGAAGTCATATGGAAAGACAGCTCGCTCCCATGGAGTAGGTCTGGGTTGTGGCTGTTAATTCGCGTCTCGCTGCAGTTGACCATGCAGCGAACTACTGGAGACTCTGCGGATGTTTACAAGCCTTTCATGGCGTTTTTGCTTGCTCGCGTGCTCAACATAGCCGTCGCTCAAGGGAGACCGAGCGACCTTCTCGGAATGATGACGGCCAAAATTTGTCGACGACTAAAGAAACTGCACGATCCGCGTGATGGAAAGTGGCTCAAAAGCATAGACTCGGCAGTTTCGGAGGCGTCGCTGCGGATGTCCAAGCGATGGGATGGAATCCAGCATTGCAGCGAACCGCAGCTCGACATGACGGCACTTGCGAGCCTCGAGACGAAGACGGATGATTTGATTCCCCTTGGGTTGATGGACAGATTCATAGCCTCCATCTCCCAGCGCGATAATCAGGAAGGGCTCAGCTTTTGTCCGACCCCAGGCATCTTCCCCCTGAACGCGGATAAGCTGCCACCTATCTCCGCACATAGCAACCATTCCTACATGTCCTTTCACCTTGCCGCTGTCGAGTCTTGGATTGTCAAAGACCTCAAGGCTTGGGTTAAGCGAAGCGGTGTTCACAATGAATCCCTTTACAGAGACATATACGACCTCATGCGCGAGTATCACAAAGCCGCGTCATCCTGCTACCACAGCCCCGAAAGCATATCCAGAATGCTCCTCGTCATTCTCGAGCTCTGGGTCGCAGCGGACGAGGCCGCAGTACAAGCCATCCCTCTCCTACGGGATTACGACCCCGAGATCCCACTTCAAGTGTACCAGGCGTTGCTTCTTGGCTTCAAGGACGACATGGAAAGACTTCACCGGGCTGAAAGCCATGTGAACAACCGGGAGGATTTTGCGCGAGGAAAGAATAAGCCATCCATCTTTTCTTCATTCGGCCACAAGACTTCCTTTCAAGTCAGCTATGCCAAAAAGTCAGCTCAACACCAAGACCTGCTGCGCCGGATCCTCGATGATGCGGCGGAAACGAGACGGCAAAAGGAAAAGGAGTTCCAACGCGTCAGACAGACATACGACAACTTGATGAGTGAATACAATTCAATCTCGTGCCAGGAGGTCGAAAAGGAAGAAGATGGACTTCTCTACACGGAGCACGACCCCTCGTGTAAACGTTGCCGGCTTCATAAGCAGGCAAGGAAGTTATCCATCATAATCCATGAATGGCCATTATCAAACGACAATAATGAAGCTTTATCAACAGTCTTTGAGCTGGCCGTCCCTCCTGTCTTCGGTCAGTGGAGAGACGCCACACTGTATCTTCTCGTCGACGTGCTTCAATGCCAGAAGTCGAAGTCGAAGCCTCAGACGACCTACTCCTTATGGTACAAGGAAGGCACGCTCCATAAGCATGCGCCACCTGAGCAGAAGTGGCGGGTCCATCTCCTGTCTGATACCAAGCCACACATCGTCACTCACAGAAAAGCCAAGCCAATCGGGTCTTCTTCACTATCGCAGATATGCCTCAACAACGGTCTCCGCCTTCAGTACGTCGATGGATCATTTGGAGTCCTTCTGGAAGAGATTGTGCCAACGCCCGATCTTTCAACGAAATGCACCTTCCAGCTGCCTGCTCGATCTGCAGGGCTGCAACGCTTCCTGCAACGCACCTACTTGAAGCCAGAAGGAGAGACGCCCAACCAAGCTATAGCCAGCCAGAGCCAGTGTCCCACGCACATGACCCTTTCTGAGTACAAGGCTTTGGTGGAAATGCCGTTTGGGTACCGAACGCAGTGGATGAGCGTGCTCAGGCAACTGGCGATGCCCGAGGTCGACATCAACAAGACCGAAACAGCCATGTTTCTGCTACAGATAAGCCTCCAAGCAGGTCCCAACTCCTCTGGAGAGATCGCAAGATGCTCTCACTCGCGGCTTTGCGATGAACTGTTCGGAAAAAAGATGCATGAGCATTTGCTTGCGACTGTACAGCGGATGAGCGAGAACTGGGAGTCATACATTGCTCTTTGGGTTTGCACTTTTCTGGCAGGTCGACTTCTATCGATGGTGGAAAAGAGCCTTAGAAGCCCGTTTCTCGAGATTCTTCACAGGAGCAGGACTATCTCACGACAGTGGCTAGCAACCATGCGTCAGCGGGCAGATCAGATAACCGATGAGAAGCAACGAGAGGAATTCCAGTCTTCTATGCTTGATATTCATCTCATTCAAGCAGAAACCTTCAACGTCGATGATGAGCTCCTGACGCAGATTCTCTCCGATCCGCAGCAATCATTCATCTTGGTTGAAGCGTCCATCAACATCTACAACAACGCCAACCTCTTGAGAGACTCAAGGCAGACTCTTCAAGGGATCATGCACGTTAGATGGAAGCATACACTTCATCGTGCGCTTCCGATCTTTGTCAAGGCGATTAAGAAAGGTTGGGGAGACGAAAGTCTCAACCTAGCCATCAAACGCTGCTGGCCGGCCTTCACTCCCGAGGTGAAATGGCGTCTTGTTCCCTCGACCTATCACTGGTTCGAGACGACTTCTTCGCAACTCAAAGTTCACCTCGATCTCCTCACCGGACAGCTTCTGGTCGATGGCCGACCTCTATCGCGTCTTCCACGTGGATATGAGGCTCATGATGATTACCAGAGGTTATTCGGAAGCTCTGTCTTGGACGTCATGCCAAGCCCTTTGCCTGGCTTGCACTTCTGCAGCATCACAACCTTTGAAGACTACAAGGTTCATTTCGGAATGCAAAACACTTCTGGCAGTGCGACGGGCAATGACGATTTGTTGGTACGCTTGGAGAAGGATGGGACGTCTCTCGAGCTTATCCCCCCTCGAGTCTTTTCTGGGGTGCTTCCCAACTGCTTCGTCGACGAATTTGTGCATTGGTACCACTACGATTCGAAGACTGTAGAGTTGCGCCCCTTGGACGAGCCGTGGACTCATCGCGATAACAATTGGATCCTGAGCTCTCACAACTCAAGCTGGAGGCTCACGCGCAGCCAAGACGTCTCGTTGATCTATCCTTGGAGCAGGTCGGCGAGGAAGATTTCGCAGATACTGTCTCCTCTCGAGTCGATCCTGGACCTGTTCATGTATTTCGACAGGAAAGCCAAGACCCTTTCCATGGAACTTCCGCGTCTGCAACTTGGCTTTCAGCTCCGAGAAGGAGAATCAGCCATCACTTCGAGGCAGTTCCTAGGGATGCAGATAGACGCCGATCAGTCAATTGGGACACTTATAGGATTTAAGAGCAAGTTGATTTTACGGGATTCCAACGATGCGCAGAGCAGAAAGGTCATTATACCGCGAGGAACAGTCCAACACCACGGTCAACAATACGAATGCCACGGCAGGCATGTGAATGCTTCTGTCACCTATGGAACCGCCAAGCGGGTGGAAGTTTATCAGATCGACAATCTGCTGCATCAGTTGAAGGACAATGGCAAAGTAGAGAGCAAGCTCTTCCTCGCCTACCTCCACGCACTCACGTCTCACTGCGTTCCGGACATGTTCACCGGCCTGACGGGCACCGAAAAGGCTCTGGAGATACTTCAGTCAGCTTCAGTCCGTTCCATCAGCTGCTTAAGTGAGGCTGCTCTGGAGACGCTCCAGCAAATTGCCTCTCTCACCCCCGGCCGCTCCTATTATCCCGAGTACGTAAAGGTGATGCAGACCATCAAATGGTCGCCTCAACTCAGTTTTGCCGCTCAAGACTCTCGCTTCTACAAAGCTGTGCAGCAAATACTCGACAGAACCTCGACGATCAAGTTCCTCCACCCATCAAATGAGATGACACCATTTCGACTCAATCACGCCAAGATGCACCTTGTCGAGCGAGAAATTATACGGAATGCCGGCCGTTGCGTTTCAGGCTTCGGCGCTGAAGACTTCAACAAGAAAAGCGACCACTTCTATGATGCGAGAGATGGCGTAAAGCAGGCAAAGCGGACAAACCGCGTGAGGGACATCGTCTACCGTGTCGACTGCGGCCTTGAGTTCTTGCCGGTTCCAGTCTCACAGAAACTGGTTGACCATCTTTACGGCCTGCTTTCGAGTGAGAAAGTCAAAGGGAGCATGCCTCTGGACCGGAAGTTGGGGTACGATTCAAAATGGCTTCAAGATCCGACAACGTTTTTGTCCTCTCTTTGGTGCCCTCTGCAGTTCGCTCTCCTGCATGACCGATCCTCCCTGGGCAAATATGACACGATGATATGGCTGGCAACGCTGTCTTATGCGGAGAATTACGACGCACAGCTTACGCAGGCCCTCATGATGCTTTTCTTGTCCAACTGGGTGTCTTTAATTGCCATACCCCCGGGGACTGGTTTCGACTTGGCCCAAGGTTACACTGACAGTGTCGTGAAAGCTGGGCTCTTGTACCCGAGCCATATGGCTACTATTACTTTCGATCGCTGTCCACAGCGATTTTATCCGGCTCTTCCTGGCGAGACAGCCAAACAAACTAACGCAAGACGAAGGAGGGAACACGAGAGAAATGGAAACCAAGCTGCCAACGATTTCCGGGATCAGGTTTTCCAGCAGTGGCCGTGTGCTATTCCTCATCAGCCACAGTGTGATTCTTCTGTAAGAACCTACATCGACGTTCGCAGGGCGATTGAGAATATTGCACCAAAGTGGAGAGTCTGGCACAACAACCTCCTATTCAGAAACCACCTACAGTCATTCGTTGACCGACTGTGCAAAGTTCCGGTCAAGCCTTTCCTCGCCCCAAACGTGTTTGAACCTGCCCGGTCGTCACCGATAAGCCGTCAAGGATTCGAGTCAATCGAGGATGCGTTCGCCAATCCGCCAGCAGTCATCGCCTCATCGTCTTCTCAGCTGGGTCGCTTTGTGAAAACACAACCACAGACACTGGAAGATCCTCGCGAGAAGCTATCTCAGCTGATCAGTTCCTTGAGCTTGGACTTCAGCTCGACCTATGAGAAGCAGTACCTCAGAGAGCTGAAGGACAGCATTTCGAGTCTGGATCGCTTCAAGATCACGCGTTTCGACAAGGATGAGGACGCTTTGCACGAGCGGACCATGTCTCTGCAGGAGAACCTAGAGCTATGCGAGGGACGCGTGATGGAACTATATCACTCGTTATCCGACACCATCAAGTCGTCTCCTAGCTCTGATGGCGCATCGCGAACGATTCGCGCTATTTTGGTCAAAGCAGGATGCTTTCCAAGGGTGTGTCCGATCCTCTTTCTGAAGAACCTGAGACATGCTTCCTTCAACCGCCTCTCAAGTTCCTGGAGAGATGCTATCATAGCGTATGGCGTTGCCATCACCCTCACTCAGCAAGCCCGCCGCTTGGTGAAGCTTCAGGACAACGAAGGCGATCTGGACAGAGAGCTTGAGAACACGGGTCGTCAGGGATGGGACCCTCACAAGTATCCGGAATGGCTTCTTCTGGAATGTGAGAGCGAACTCATGATTCGACAAGTTCAGACTCAAATCGCTCAACAGATGATCGAGCCACCGGACAATCGAAACGCCGTGATGCAGCTCAACATGGGAGAAGGCAAATCCTCTGTCATCATCCCTATCGTCTCGGTGGCTCTCAGCAATGGCTCGCAACTCGTTCGTGTCGTCGTGGCAAAGCCTCAGGCGAAGCAGATGTACCAGATCCTAGTATCCAAGCTTGCCGGCCTGCTGGATCGCCCTGTCTATCAAATGCCATTCTCCAGAGCAATTCGAATGGATGCCGAAAAGGCTAAGGCGGTTCGAGATTTGGCGGAGCGTTGCATTAGCGAAGGTGGTGTTATGATGGTCCAGCCGGAACACCTTTTGTCTTTCCAGCTCATGGGACTCGAATGCCAGAACGACCGGGAAGACGAGCTCGCTTCTCATCTTCTGGATACCCTGCGCTTCTTTGACAATTCTGCAAGAGACCTGGTTGATGAGAGCGACGAGAACTTCAGCGTCAAGTTCGAGCTGGTGTACACCATTGGATTGCAGCAGCCCATCGACTACAGCCCAGATCGGTGGGCAATAATCCAGGAAGCGCTGAGATTGGTTGCCGAGTTCTCTATCCTGGCAAAGGACGAGTTTCCACACTCCATCGATCTCGATAATCAACATGTCGGGAGATTTCCGAGGGTACGCATTCTACGCGTTGATGCTCAAGATGCCATCTTCAGCCGAGTAGCTGCCTCCATCTGCAGCACGGGACTGAGCGGCTTCCCTATAGCTCGCCAGCCTAGAAACGTGAGAGAGGCGGTCCAGAAATACATCACCAAACTTCTTCTATCATCCGAGGAGATCCGTGCTGTTGAGAAGTCCAACTTCTGGGATGACACAACCATGAAAACTGTCCTCTTACTCAGAGGTCTCTTTGCTTGTGGAATCCTGGCTTTTGCTTTGGGACAGAAACGCTGGAGAGTCAACTACGGCATCGACGACACGAGGGAGAGGAAGACGAGACTCGCCGTGCCGTTCCGCGCAAAAGACAGTCCTACGCCTCGCTCGGAATTCAGTCACCCGGACGTCGTGATAGTGCTTACTTGCCTCAGCTACTACTACGGCGGCCTTCAAGAGGAAGACCTCTTTTCAATCTTGGAACAGCTCGTTCGGTCTGACAATCCAGAGGTCGAGTATCAAGACTGGGTCAAGACGGCTCCAGACATGCCCCAAGCTTACAGACAACTCAAGGGCGTCAATCTCCGCGACCGGACTCATTGTGAGCTGCAGGTGTTTCCGCACCTCCGCTATTCTAAGGGTGCCATCGACTACTTTCTGAGCAAGATGGTCTTTGCCAAGGAATCGAGAGAATTCCCCCATAAGCTCTCCGTCTCGGGGTGGGACCTGGGCAAAGTCAAGACGAACCCGATGACAGGCTTCAGTGGTACCAACGACTCCAGATATGTGTTGCCCCTGGACGTGACGCAGCTTGAACTCCCTGAGCAGAATCACACGAACGCCCTGGTCCTGGAACATTTGCTCCGTCCTGAGAATAGCATCGAGCTGGTACCGCAGCAAGGCGGCAGATCTGCGTTTGACAGCGAGACGCTCCTCGCTATGATGGCGCAGATGACAGAAAACACACGTGTCGTGCTCGACGTCGGCGCTCAGATCATAGACTTGAGCAACCGGGAATTCGCTGAACAATGGCTGCACCAACACATGGATGATGACAGCACACAGGCGGTTGTGTTCTTCAGTGATTTTGACGAGCTCTTGGTGCTGGATAAGTCTGGATATGTTGAAGAGCTTCAGGTCTCGCCGTTTGCAACGCAGCTGAATCAGTGTCTCGTCTTCCTCGACGAGGCACACACGAGAGGCACGGATCTCAAACTTCCGGCCAACTACCGAGCTGCAGTGACATTGGGCGCAAACTCAACGAAAGACAGGCTTGTCCAAGCATGCATGCGGATGCGGAAATTGGGCAAGGGACAGAGCGTCGTCTTCTGCGTTCCTTGGGAGGTCGAGCACAAGATTCTCGAGCAGCAGGGTCGACAGCCTCCCCTGACCGTCTCTGACGTCCTCTGCTGGGCCATTGGGGAGACTTTACTTGATCTACGACGCACCATTCCCCTATGGCTGACTCAGGGCAGTCGTTTTTACATACAAAAGGCTCACTGGGATGCCTATCCAAGAGATGCGGTTTTCAGCCAGAGCAGAGTGCAGTGGGCGAAGGCTTTCCGAGAGACAGAAGCACAGACCTTGAACGATCATTATCAGCCGGGAAAAGCCCATAGAAGTCTCGACTCTCTGATTCAACCGGTCGAAGAGAAGACTCGTGAGCTGCTTCGAAAACGTTGTGAAGACTTTGGCCTCGTCCAGTTGCAGCGAGCCGCCGCGCTGCAGGAGGAACAGGAGCGCGAGCTCTCACCCGAAGTCGAGCGCACCCAACAAGTCGAGCTACCGCCACCGGTAATGGCCGCAACCCACGCAGTAGTCCCCGACGTCCGGAAATTCGTTCTCAAAGGCAGGATCCCTGAACGCCCAGTCGGAATGAAGCCTGCGTTTCAAGCTCTCGGCGGCACGTCCGCCGCTGAGTATCTTGACGTGACCGAGTTCCCCTGTCTTGTCTGGGTCACCAATGACTTTTCCAAAACTATTGAGATAACTCAGGAGAACGACAGTCATTCGGACTCGTTTCAGCGTGGCGTGCAGTGGGTGCTAACGAGCACCACACAAGATGGCGCCGTGCAGTTGCTACTTATTAGCTCGTATGAGGCGCAGGAACTTCTACCGACAATCGAGAAGTCAGATAGCGTCACGTTGCACGTGTACTCACCCCGGAAAAGTCTGGAGATGCCGTCTCTGGATCAGCTTACCTTGTACACGGTTCCTCAGAGAACCGATAAGCTAGTCATCCCGAAAGAGATCATCACCCAACTCAATCTCTTTGCTGGACAGCTGTACCTCTCGTCCTGGAGGGATTACATCTCCATCTGCGACTCATTGGGACTCGCTTGGACGGTCTTTCCTGATGATTCCGTCGAGCTCGGTCCTGATGGCTTCATCCCTCGGGCTTCCAAGGACGGCGGCACGTTGATTAACAAGTCTGGATTTACGAAAAGCCCCGTCAAGTTCTTGAAAGCCTTCATGACTAGCATACGTCAAAATTGCGAGAGTATCGAGAGGACGCACATGGGTAAGATTCTGGATGGCGTTCTCTTGAAGCGTGACGACTTCGAGGAGTTGGGAGAAGGGGAAGAGTGATGGAGAAATGGACGAGATGCGGTGATGATAGCATGGGAAGGAAACTCACGGCCGGCAAGAAGTTTTGTTTTAGATATTGAGTCGTAATGTCATTGATATTTGAGGAGTTGTAAAACTTCCCAATCACACGACAAGCTCGTGAGGAAAAGTTGATATCTTCCCAGCGAAAGGGTTATATAGGACACTGGATGATGTATGTATACATATAGAGTTGATAGACGACTCTACTTACGGATGTCTAAGGGGGGAAGCATCTTCAGTATTAGTGCAAATGCAGAGAGATTCCCACGACCTTGGTCAACTCGGATTGTAACCGTAAATAAGGATAAGAGAACAGATTTGGCTTGGCTAGTTGATAATCTTCGCCGCGCTGCTTGCGGGTGAAGGCATCAGAAGAAGCTTTCTGAGCTCTGATACAGTTGTTCCTTTATGTTTCTCACCTTGGATATAGTCTCCCTCACTGCATGTCTATATATACATATGTACGTGTGTCTCTCTATGACAGGTACCTAGCTATCCTAATATGAGATCCAAAAGGGTTGCTTGTTACATCATTCGCCTCATGAAATTGTTCCTGGTAGAAGGGAATAGGCCGCGGACGGTTGGTGGTGTGTGCCTTTGTCAGCTGCTGTCGTTGATGTTGTCGACAGCACGTGACGAGCACTAGGAAAGCAACGTCGCGACTTCGCCCCAGGCTACAGGATATCTTTGGGAGTTTTGAAAGCTTTCAGAGCAGATACTTAGCATTCACAATTCTGACTTTGGTAATCACTCATCAGCATCGCCAACGAGCTACAAGCAATAAAGGCCCTGCTTTATCCGCAGCATAATCACAAAAACAGTAGACAGCAGTAGTATAGGGTAGGCCAGTAGGGTCACTGAACAGTGCCAAGAACCTTGGCCTAAGCCACAGATACGTACACCCCCCGCCTCTATCTCCGCAATCTTACCCATCATCACCAGCCTTCCCTGCTTGCTCGGTCGGCTGGCCCTATCCGACGACGTCTGTCCTTCGCCTCGTCGCCGCGTCATCAAAGAAGGCAAGGGAAAAGACGCTCCAAGCTCGAAATCGAAGGCACCTGCCTCTCGCGTCGGCTACGTCATCGTCACCATCGTGCCCTCACGCTTCGCCTCCCCAGAGGATGGCGATACGGCTCGACGCAGCTCGCGCACCTTGACCCGACCGACTTCCCTTCAACCCTGCGAAACTCACCTTACATACGTACATACATACACGCACAAATACATCCGTCATCATGTGGAACGACGAGGACAATAATCCTTACGGCACGACTTTCGATCGTCGTGATTCGCAAACTTCCTCCTCTGCCAATCCGACTTCGCCCACCTCTCACGACTGTAAGTTCGGCCTGGAATCTTGGTTTCTTCACTGTTGACTAGGGTGTAGACCGTCCATTTGACGCTCTTCATACCCCGACTTCAGATAGCGACGATGATCATACAACCTTTCGCAACAGTGCTGTCCACGAGGAACCGCATGAGAGAACCGCGGCCCAGGATCCTCCTCCCAAACGCAAGCCTGGCGGCTATAACAGCCGCATAGAGCAGATACTGTACGAAAACCCGGATATGCCCATCATCATCACCGACGCCGGTAAAAGCATGGAAAGTGGTGGGAGGTATATAGTCTACACTATTCGAACTGGGGTGAGCATTCTCAAGCCTCATGTCGAACAACTCTCCCTAAACTGACTTTCGTTCTAGGATCTCGAAGTACGCCGCCGCTACTCCGAATTCGCATCGCTGAGAGATGCCCTTACCCGCCTGCATCCGACGCTCATCATCCCACCCATCCCCGAGAAGCACACAATGGCGGATTATGCGGCCAAGCCTACGAGCGCTAAACAGGATCAGCAGATAATCGATTTGCGGAAGCGCATGTTGGCCGTCTTTCTCAACCGATGCCGTCGAATGGACGACGTGCTGAACGATAATGTGTGGTGGCGATTTCTCGACCCTAACGCGAGCTGGGTATGACCATCTCCCCATGTCATTCATATCTGAATATTGCA
Source organism: Ophiocordyceps camponoti-saundersi (nom. inval.) (assembly GCA_003339415.1). Classification (NCBI taxonomy): domain Eukaryota; kingdom Fungi; phylum Ascomycota; class Sordariomycetes; order Hypocreales; family Ophiocordycipitaceae; genus Ophiocordyceps; species Ophiocordyceps camponoti-saundersi. The sequence continues at coordinate 170,652 of PDHQ01000046.1, forward strand.
TACTGACGCGGGCGGTAGAACGAAGTCTTGCACTCCCATCCCGTGGCCTCGATACCCAAATCAGTGCTCAAGGCACCGCCCCTGGACACGGCAAATCCCACTCCCGCTCACGCCTGGCTACCGGTGCCAGCGAGCTCGGCGAAGCTGAGGCAGACGGCGGGGACTAACCACGACATAAGCTCTTCCGCCATTCAAGCTGGCATGCATTCCGTCGGGCGTCTGCCTCCGGCAAATAGCAACAGAGCGGAGCAAGATCTTGATACTCACTTCATCGCATACGAGGCGTCGACCAAGGAACTGGAGCAACTACTGATGGGATCCATGGAAAAGGTCAACCGTCGAACCCTCAGCCACCTGTCGTCTCTTGCTACGGATCTGTGCGAACTGGGCTCGAGATACAACGCTTTCGCCTTGTCCGAGCAGGCGCCTTCGCTGGGGACCGCCATCGAACGGGTGGGCCAGGCCGCAGACTTGTCGTACATTGCCACCGAGGAGCTATCGGGGTCTTTAGGCGCTAGTTTCGCTGAGCCGATGCGGGAGAATGCGCAATTTACGGGAGTGGTCAAAAACGTGCTGCGATATCGCGTTCTCAAGCGAATACAACAGGACCTGACGACGGACGAGCTCAACAAGAAGAGAGCACTGCTGGACCAGCTGGAGCGCAGCGAATCAGAAGCCAGGCGCATCGAGCAGTACCTGTCCAGCAGTCAGCAGCTTTCCCCTCCACCCAAACGATCGGCGAGCGTGAAGGAGCCAGCGGCGCGGCGAGAAGGCGGTCAAGAAGACACGGAATCGATCGATTCGGATTTCCCCCCTGCTCACGGCGACTTTCCCTCGCCGCCGCCGTCGGCGAGCCAAGGATTGCCCGAGAGAAGTGGCAGCGTGTCCCACAGGAAGATTCCGAGTGGAAACTCCATAACCAATAAGATCTTCGGGCCCATCCGTCACGCGGTCCAGGGTGTGGTCGACGTTGACCCCGAGCGGACACGTCGGGATACCATCGGAAAGACGAGGGAGTCCATCGGGCAACTGGAGCAGGCCCAGGTCGTGTCGGAGAGAGATGTCAAGGAGGCCAGTGCAAGCGTCCTCCAGGACATGAAGAGGTTTCAGAAGGATAAGGAAGACGACTTGAAGCGGTACATGGTAAGTGCCCTTGACAGTGTGGCATGAAGCAGGCGGAACTATTACTGACTTTCTTCTTGTGTTCAACAGCTCGCTTACGCCAAGAGCCACATTGAATGGGCCAAGAAGAGCAAGCAGCAGTGGGAGGAGGCGCGGGCCGAGGTGGACAAGATAGATGAGACCTAGGGAAGTTGCCAGTGTGCAAATGTTGGCTCTCTACAACACTGAAGAAGAAGAAGAAGAAGATGATGATGATGGTGATTATGATGGTGGTGATGATGGCTGCCACGTAGGTATCTGTCTCCGCGCAGGTGAGAGTGTATAGCTGGGTCATGCGGGAGATGGGGTGATATATGGATGGGTGGACTGGTGGTAGGAGGTAGGAGGTCGGCAGGTAGGTATAGAACAGAGCCGTTGCCTGATGGCGAAATCCGAACGATGTTTGAAGAGCGCGGCGAAGGTGTGAGACGCGTGTAAGACGCGTGAACATATGTACATATGTAAGACGCGTGTGAAGAAGATGAGCAGCGAACGCGATGGTTTGTATATTATGCCTTGTTCCCTCCCTACGTATAGAAAGTACTTTGTTTGTATCTGTAGAGTGAGTGAGCTGTAGGGTGATGAGCTGGAGAGAAGCTGGAGAGAAGCTGCAAGGCTCGTGTCTCGGCGATCGGGGTAGGGTCAGGCAGGGTCTGAGTAGGACATGTGCGCCCGGGCTTATCGATAAGGAGACGAACGAGACTTGCGACAGGTTAGTAGCCTCATCCCCAAAAAACACCTTCACTGCCGAGTCAATAGCCTTTCATCATTCTGCATGGTTGAAGACTCTTCATCTGCTAGGCGAGTCACGAGTCCAGGGTTTTCTGGCACTCTCGATTCTGAATTCCTTCCAAAATCTCGCGCCATCAGATCTGCTGTCATCGCCCAAATCCACCCCTTCCCTCTCCCCCTTTGTCAGGCTTACGCGATCGCATCACTACCGTCATCCCCCTTCGAGGCCGTCCCATGGATCAGCTTGCGGACGGCCCCATCGGCTCCATCGCCGAGCCGGGGGTCAAGGCGGAAGGGCAGCTGCTGTACTCGATGCGCAAAGAGGTGGCCGACTTGCTGGGACGACACCAAACCAGCTTCCCCGGGGCACAGCCCGTCAGCTTTGCTCGGCAGCACCTGGAAGAGCTCACGAGACAAGAGTGCGCGACATGGTTCTGTTCGCTTCATGGCACATGTCTCTGATACAACGTCTTTTAGTTACTACGTGTGCGAGAAGTCGGACGGCATTCGATATCTCCTCTACTGCACCGAAGATGAGACTGGCGGAGAGGCGCATTACCTCATCGATCGCAAGAACGACTACTGGTTCATACCGAACCGAAACCTCCATTTTCCCATCATCAACGACCAGAGCGCATTCCACACGGCGACGCTCGTCGACGGTGAGCTCGTTTGGGACAGCTTGCCGAGCGGCAAGAAAGAGCCGCGGTTTCTTGTGTTTGACTGCCTCGTCATGGACGGACACAAGCTGATGGATCGGACCCTGGATAAGCGTCTGGCATATTTCAACGAACGGCTCTACACGCCCTATAAAAAGCTGTTTAGAGAGTTTCCCAACGAACTCCAGTTCCAGCCCTTCTTCGTCGACATGAAGCCCTTTCAGCTGGCTTACGGCATTGAGATGATGTTCAAGCAGGTCCTTCCCAGTCTCAAGCACGGCAACGATGGGCTCATATTTACCTGTCGCAACACGCCCTACAAGCATGGGACGGATCCGCACATTCTCAAGTGGAAGCCGCCAGAGGAAAACACGATTGATTTTCTGATGAAGTTCAATTTCCCCACGGTTGAGCCCACCGAGTTGGAAAGGCTAGAAGACGGCATAACGGAGCCCTTTGTCGACTACGACAGCGTCCCCCCTGCTGATCTGCTCATGTTTCTGGGAAACAGCGGCCAGGACAGGTACGAGACGTTTGCCAGCCTTCACATCACCGAGGATGAATGGGAAACTTTGAAGGGTCTCAACGATCCTCTTGATTATCGCATCGTCGAGTGCAACCTGGATGACCAAGGTCGATGGAGGCTGGTTCGCTTCCGAGACGACAAGAGCGAGCCAAATCACAAGAGTACCGTCCAGAGCGTGCTCGAGAGCATCAGTGACCGTGTCTCGGACAACGATCTGTACCAGGCGGCGGGTCCCATCAGAGATAGTTGGAAAGCCCGTCAAGCTCGCACAGAGTCCGAAAGCAGGCGGGCTAGGTAGTGTCCGTGAGAGGGAAAGACGCAAGCAACCTTTGTGGGAGAGATGGTGGTGGGAGGGGGACCCGGTTCTCTGCATCCCGGTACCTACAAGCCTTGGACAAGTTGTCCGGGGAATACCAGGTTTCAGCTGGCGGTGTATTTTGTTCATGGATGGAGTGAAGGGGGGATGAAGAAAAGCGGCTGTCATCTCGGGGGAGGGGGGGGGGGGGGGGGGGGGGGGGGGGGGGGGGGGGGGGGGAAGGCGTCCGCAGCGGAATCAGGATATAGAGAGCGAGAGAGATGCTTGGGAAGGGAGGGGGGAAGGAGTTGTGCGTGACGGGAAAGGCAATGAGGCGTTTTAGATACAGCGCGTTTCTGGTCAGGGAGAGGGACTGCAATCTTTGTTTGCGAACTGGTGTATTTTCTTTTTTTTTTTGGTTGTGTGACGAGGCATCTCTGTTGGTTGTAAAACATGGTTCGTTACTTGCTTCTCCTCTCGTTGCACGTTTCCTTCATTCCCTCAGTTTGCACACTTGGGGTTTCACCAACTTCGGTTGTCTTTCCTTGCTGCCACAGCCTTTTTTGTCTTTCTTTCTTCCCCTTTGTTGAGGAACACGAGGCGGAAGGGAAACTCGAGCTTTTTCCCCCTTCTGCCTCCCGCTCTCCTCCCCCCCCCCTTTTTCTCCCTCTAAACTACGTCTCTTCAACTACGCCAGGCGAATCAAGGAGTGAAGACATGTGCTTCCTATTTTCTCTATGTAACTGTAGTTACAAAATCGGCCGTAGTCTCTCTCTCTCTCATATCAGACATGTTGCCCAATAATTACCATTAGACAAGGAAATAGAAAAGAAGGAAAGAAAAGAGAAGAAAAATCCATCAGGGCCAGATACAAATCATCCTCAAACCAACTTTCCCTACAGGCTTAGTGGGTGTTTGCAAAGACGGTGATGTTTCTCTCTTTCTCTTTATTTTCTCCCTTCGATATGTGGCCGGGCTCTCAAAGAACCATGATGATGATGGCGATCAACATGATGGTGCAGGCAAGGTTGCCGCAGCCCTTGCCGGCGCCCCAGCCCTTGGGCTCGGGCTTCTTCGCGCCGTCGGAGACGACGACTGGCTCGCCTGCGACGGACGTCCAGGCCGTGCCGCCTCCGGTCGTGGCATTCGTGGCGGGGGGCGCACGAATGCTGGTGTAGAGGTAGGTGGCGCGCGGGACTTCGCCCGTCACCGTCACCGTCACCGTCTTGGTGCCTCCGAAGTTGGTCGACTGCGAGGTGAAGTCGGCCAGGATGGAGGACGAGGCTGAGGCGGTGGTCGTGTCCTTTTGCTCGAGATCGGACACGGTGACGGTCAGGGTGAGAGTGGCCTCGCTGGTGTCCGTCGCCGTCGTCGTGATGGACGTCTGGGAGGAGGTGGGGTCGAAGGAGCCCCAGAAGTCGGTGATGACGACGGTGGTGAAGATGGAGACGATGGACTGCGAGACGGTCGACGGCTTTCCCGTGACGGTGGCGTCGGGGAGGTTTCCCGAGGTCAGAGAGAGGTCGGTCTGAACGGCCGTCTTGGTTTCACCGTGTCCCGATACGGTAGCGTCGGGAAGACCGGTGGTGAGGGAGACTTGGGTCTGCACCTCGGTCTGGGTGGACGGATTTCCCGAGAGAGTGACGTCGGGGAGACCGTGGGTGAGGGAGAGGTCGGACTTTACGTCGGTGACGGTCGAGGCATCACCCGTGACGGTCTCGTCAGGAAAGGGGGAGAGAGTGACGTAGACGGAGACGGTCATGGTGGCGGTGCTGTCGACGCAGACATCATCCTCCTCGGTGCTCATCAAGGCAGAACGCGTGACGGTGGTGGTGGAAGTGGTCGTCATGGTGACGAAGTCGGTGACATCCGAAGTCCAGAAGCTGTAGATGGTCGAAAGAGCGGTCTGCGTACTGTGTTTTTCCTTGGTCAGCATGGGGACGATGAGGAGTAGGAAGGAGGGGGGAATGATGGCTCACGAGATCGGGACGCTGACTCCGTTGACAGGAGTCGTACCAGTTTCGACGACGGCAGTGGAGGAGGAGGAGTAAGAGGAGCTAGTCCCCTCTCCGAGGTTGCCAACGGTAACGGTGGGCGTGACGAAGGTGACGAGACCAGTGCCAGAAGAGCCGACGGTAATGGGGTTGGCGGCCATGGTGAAGGCGGCATCAGCATCGTTGCGGAGCATGAGCTGGTGAGCGGCCTTGGAGACGACGTCTTCTGCGTGGATGAGCTCAGAAGCAGGAGATTTGCCGGGGTTCTCTGGGGGGGGGAGGAGAAGATGTCAGAAAATCATAGTCAGGGAGAAGAGGGAAGAGAGAGGGAATGGGAGAGGGGAGAGGAGAGAGGGGAGAAACAAACCGCAGCGCGTAATGAGAAAGATGACGAGGCCGAGCATGGCCAAGAAAACGAAGCCCGTGATGAAGCCGGCGAGAGACTTGGACAGACGGGCGAAGAAGTCTTTCTTGGCCGGCTGCTCCTGCTGAGGCACAGGGGCGGTCACGGGCTCGACGACGTCGGGCTGCTGGTTGGCAGCGTCGCCTTCACCGCGCTCCTCGTTCTTCATTGTTGCCTCTCGAGGCAGGTCAGCGAGCTCTATGTCTGCTGCTGCTGGACGAGCACGACGACGACGACGACGGGGATTGAACAAACTTCGGTTTGGGTTAAGGCTGATGGGTCTTGGGAGATAGATCCGGACAGCAGACCAGGCAACGCGTAGGGCAGACGAGACCTGCATTTTTGGTCAGATGGTGAGGGAGGAGGCGACGATGAAGATGACGATGATGGGGGAAAGGTGATGATGGGAGAGATGATGATGGTGTTTGCCCTCTTTTGGTGCGATGTGGCACGCGAGAGGGAAGAGGGAAGAAAAAAAATTCAGCAGCAGAGAGGGAGAGAGGGAGAGAGAGAGATGGTGGTGAGAGAGGGGGGGGAAACAAGGAAGAGGGTTGGGATGATGCGTACAAACGGGAGTGATAGAGTGAAGGCTTTACAGTAGAGACGGGGGGAAAGAGAAGATTTTCTTTCTGTGTATGAAAAACGAAGGATGCCACGAGAAAGAGTGTGGTGAGAAGAGAGGGTGTGTGTGTGTGTGTGTGGTGTTGAGAGAGAGAGAGAGAGAGAGAGAGAGAGAGAGAGAGAGAGAGGAGGGAAGAGAGAAGGCAGAAGAAGAAGAGAGAGGGAAAAAGAAGAGAGAGAAGAGGAAGAGGGAGGGTGTGATTTCTTTTCTTTCTTCTCTCACTCCCCCCTTACGAAACGCGTACTGAAATTTCAGGCAGCTATCTATCCAGGTAGCTGTGAATATAGGGCTGGTTGGTTGGTTGAACGCGCGAGATTTGCCTCCGGCTGGCTGGCAGCTGGCAGTCTGTTTGTTGCTGTGCCTAGTATCTAAGGCAACGAGAGAGGGGGGGTGTGTGTGGCAGAAGAGATGGAGGAGGGGGAGGGGGGCGAACAAGATGATAATGGCCTGCTTGCCTATCAATATAGGTGCTGTGACTCTTTGATATATCCGAGTAACAGATGAGAGTGTATCTGATATTGGAAAGGATATGGATCACTTCTGCGATAGGCATATGCAGATATGTTTACCTACCTACCTAGATATGTATAAAGGGGTATATGTATGGGATGAAGAAGAGAAGGCGGATAGACATCGACTTCTTCATGCAGCTCCGGGGACGAGATGGAAGAACAGGTGTGACACAAGAGGTCATGCTCTGTCATCCCAGGTCTTTGAATCTTGCACAGGTACTCTCTGGGAGAACATCATGTATCAACCTACGAGGTATGTAGAGATACTGTCCAGAAAAGAGGTGAGAAGCTGTCGTCGACCAGGACGGAGACCAGCCCCGTGTCCAACCTAGGTATGTCCCTACCTACCTATCTATCCCTAGATGCAGACTAGACAGGCCCTTGATCTCCTTGATACTATATTCGATTGCTGTGTCTTCTGCAGAAACACAACTCACCGGTTGTGCAACGGTAGCGGACCGGTGCAGCATGGCTCCCTTTTCCCCCATCGATGCGGCCGGAAATGAAGAAAGGGGCAAATCTTTGGGGTGAACGTGTGTGACACGGGATCAAGACTCGATGCAGGTGTGATCAAAGGTTAGAGAGGAGACGGTGAGATGAATAGAGAGAGATTGATTTGGGGGAGAGTGTCGTCCATCCATCTCTATATGCATACCAAGTGGCAAGGAGTAGTAGGAAGCGCTCGGTAAAGACCCTCGGTGAGGACGCTCAGAGAGAGAACATCCACCAAGGATTCTCGGTGAGAGACGCGTAGCTTTCGGTGTAGTGCGGTTAAATGGGCTTACTGAGAGAGAGCCCTTACTAATCGACAACACCCAAATCGAACCATCAAGCGCAAAAAAAAAAACAGGAAACACGCGTTCGCCTTCATATCATCAAAGACGCGCTGTATGTGCACGCAGTATCTCTTAGTCGACGCTGTGTGTCTTGAGAAGAGAGAAGAATCACCAACTTCGACGCGCGTCTCCTTCAGAAAGCAGCTTCCTTGCCATGGCGCGTCGTCGCGCGCGTCGCCAAGAGCCGGCCGATGATGCGGACGACGATGACGGCCAGACTCGCAATCAAGTCGCCAAATCTCCTTCTCCAATACCAGACCAGCGCCCTGCGCGAGGAGCTGCCGCCGCCAACGATGACGACGACGATGACATGGTCGAAGAGGAGCTGCTGCCCAGTCTGCGCTTCGATGAGGAGCTCTCCTGGCGACCGGCCAAGCCCATCCCCAGCGCGACCCTCGTCGGTCGGCTCGAGAAGCTGTCCAAGGAGCTGGCGGAATTCGACCAGGGAGAGGTTCAGCTCGACTCTCTACGCGCCGTCGCTGCCCACCTTGCCCATCGCAACCTGCTTCAGCACAAGGACCGCGGCGTCAAGGCCTACACGGCCTGCTGTCTGGTCGACATGTTGCGCCTCTTCGTCCCCGACGCTCCCTTTACCGGCGATCAGCTCAAGGTGCTTCTCCTCGCTCCATGCGCCGTCACTTAGCTGACCCGGTTCGACCCGCAGATGATGTTTTCCCTCTTCGTCAAGGATATCCTACCCGCTCTACACGACCCTACTCATCCGTACAATAGTCAGCATAAATACGTTCTCGTCTCCTTGACCGAAGTCAAGAGCATACTACTCATCTCAGAGATTCATGGCGCCGACGACCTCATGCTGCGCCTCTTCAACTCGGCCTTTGACGGCGTCTCGGCCAGCTCAAAGGCAGCCGCTGGCGAGCACGTCGCCCAAGACGTCGAGATCCTGCTGGCTGAGATGCTCATGGAGGTCATCGACGAGTCGCCTGGCAGCATCCCTGCCACCGTTATTGACGCCATCATCAGCCAGTTTCTACGCGCCGCTCCGCCAGGGGGAGGAGAAGGAGGAGGGGGAGGCGGAGGAGGCGGCCGCCGCCACAACAAGGATGTCCACGATAAGCAGACTACGCTCCTCCACAAGACTGAGCCTCCCGCCTACACCATGGCCAAGAACATATGCAACGGGTGCGCCGACAAGATGTCGCGCTACGTCAGTCAATACTTTAGCGACGTTATTCTCAACGCCTCCGGCTTTGCCACAAAGGCAAACAATTACCGGCCAGGCGACGACTCAGACGAAGACGACGCCAATGCCGGCCCGTCCGAGGCAGACCTGAAGAGCCTCCGCCAGGCTCACATGCTCATCCGAGAGCTCTGGCGCGCCGCCCCCGCCATTCTGCGCAACGTCGTGCCCCAGCTGGACGCCGAGCTATCGGCCGACAACGTCCACCTGCGGCTGATTGCCACGGAGACCTTTGGCGACATGATATCGGGCATCGGCGCCGCCGGCCCCCCTCCTCCGCCGGTCCTCGATCCCACCGCCTACCCGCCGCTGCGCCTGATGGACGACACACCCCCGGCGGACCCTGTCGAGGCCAACATCCTGACGAAACCCTACTCTCCACAGTCGTTCGCACAGACGCACGCCGCGACCTACCGCAATTTCATCGGCAGAAGAAACGACAAGGCGGGGCCGATCCGCGTGGCTTGGGTCACCGCCGCGGGCTACATACTTTCCACCTCGGCCGGCGGCATCGGTCTTAGTAGAGAGGAAGAGGCCGAGCTCATCAGGGGGCTTGGAGAGAGGCTCAACGACGGTGAAGAAAAGGTGCGGCTGGCGTCCGTCAACGCCATCGAGCTCTTCGGCTTCAGAGACGTCGTCAACAAGCTGGGCGCCTTGGGCGGCGTCGAAAAGGAGGGGTCCATCTTGTCCAGCCTGGCCGACAGATGCCGTGACAGAAAAGCAGCCGTCCGCGTCGACGCCATGGTCCTTCTCGGGAAGCTGTGGGCTGTGGGCGCCGGCGAGATCGCTGACGGGCAAGAGACCGTGACGGCCTGCCTTTCGGGCGTGCCCTCTCGTATCATCAACGCCTTCTACGTCAACGACCCCGACCTCAACATTCTCCTCGACAGAATCATGTACGAGTATCTCGTCCCCCTCAAATACCCATCTATCAAGAAGGCGAGCAAAAACGCCTCTCAGTCGTCCCAGGCCAAGGGCGCTGTTGGGCCGGCCGATCAGGACAGGATACGGGCAGAGCGCATCCTGCTCATGCTCAAGTCCCTCGACAAGGCCGCTCAAAAGGCCCTGTTCACCATGCAGGCGCGGCAGCCCCAGTTCGCCCAGGCGGTCAGCATCTACATCCAGCAGTGCGAGGCCTACAACGGCGGCGTGGTGGACGTCAGCGAGGAGAGGGTCAAGGCGAGCCTGATGAAGACGTTGGAGTGGTTCGGCGCCTTCTTCCCCGATCCTCTCAAGGTGCGCGCCGATCTTCTCAAGTTCGCCAAGCTCAACGACCGGCGCAGCTATCAGCTGGTCAAGTACGCCATCGAGTCCGAGAGCGACTTCAAGACGGTGCGGAGAGCCATTCACGAGCTCATCACCAAGATCCAGCAGGCCGGCTCGGCTTCCGGCTGTCTGGATACGCTGATCCCCCTTCTCTATCGCTCGAGCTGCATCATGTTCAACCGCAGCCATTTGGCGACGATTATGGATTACTCCAAGAGCGACAAGGACGGCTTCGCAGGCGTCGCCCACCAGGTGCTCAACGATATATCGCAACGCAACCCCGACATCTTCAAGGCCCATGTCGGGGAGCTGCTCAAGGAGATCGCGGAGCAGGCGCCGACAGATAAGAGGAGCAACGATCCGACCGTGGCCGACATTCTCAGGGCCTACTCCTCCTATTCGAAACGATACCCGCGCGATATCGACTGCAGCAAGAGCTTCACCCAGACGCTCGTCAACTACGCGCTCTACGGATCACCTCCCAAGTGCGCCAAGTACGCGGTCAACATTCTCCTCGCCAGAGACGACGACCGCTGCAAGGTGACGGCGACAAACCTTCTCAGGAGCGCCGTCAAGGATCTGGACTACGGGACGCCGCACTTTCTCACCAGACTGGCGACCGTCAGTCAGCTCCAGCGCCTGGCGCCCACCGTTGCCGCCGATTCGGACGAGCACATGGACGATCTGACCATCAACAAGATCCTGCGCCAAGTCCGGACCGAGGCCAAGCCTGATTCTGACCCCACGTGGGTGCAGGATGCCGACATGGACAAGGAGCTTCAGGCCAAGTGCCTATCGCTCAGGATACTGGTCAATCGGGCCATAGCCGCGGCAGAAGAGCCGGACGCCGTGGAGCGAGTGAAGCCGGTTTTCAAGCTCCTCATGAACTTTGTCATCGCCGAGGGAGAGTTTTGCAAGACACAGGACACACCGTCGCATCACAAGAAGCGACTTCGGCTCTTGGCCGGCTTGATGACGTTGAAACTCTGCACGGTAAAGGGGTACGACGAGCAGCTTGAGCCGACCAACTTCAACAAGCTCGCGGAGCTTGTTCAGGACAGCGAGCTCCAGGTCCGCCGGCGGTTCATGGAGAAGCTGCAGGCCTATCTGACTCGGGGCAGGCTGCGAGCAAGGTTCCACACCATCCTGTTCCTGGTCGCCTTCGAGCCCGTGACGGAGCTCAAGAACAGGGTGGAAACATGGATCCGGTCACGGTCCCGCTACTACGACGAGAAGAAGCAGCAGGTTATGGAGGCCATGATGGGCAGGCTGATTCCCCTCCTGGCCCATCACCCGGACTACACCAGCGAAGTGGACGACCTCGCGGACTTTGCCAACTACTTCTTCTTCTACCTCGGAAGCGTCGCGACCGAGGGCAACATCTCGTTGATTTACAAGTATGCCGAGCGGGTAAAGCAGACCCGAGACGCGCTGAGCCCCGATGCCAGCGACAACCTCTACGTGTTGAGCGACCTGGCGCAGACGGTGATTCGCAAGTACCAGGAGAAGAGGAACTGGAGCTTTCAGGCCTGGCCCGGCAAGGTCGGACTGCCGACGGGGCTTTACGTGAGCTTGCCGTCGAGCGAGCTTGCGCAGCAGATTGCCAAGAAGCAATACATTCCGGACGAGTTGGATGAGAGGCTCGACGATGTGATGCGGGCGATGGATAAGAAGAAGGTAAAGGATGAGTTTCTGTCCTTGTTCTCGTGTAGTAAAACTGTGCTGACGCCCCGAGGCAGAAACGCAAGTCGATGAACGACACGGTCGAGCCAGCAGCGAAGCGGGTCAAGGCCGCAAGCAAAGACCGTCCGGAGCCGAAAGCCAAGGCGACTCCGGCCGCGACCAAGAAACAGAACAAGGACAAGAAGAAAACTGCCAAGCCAAAGACGGCGTCAAGACCGAGGAAGCGTCAGACGCCGACTTCGCCATACATCCCGGAAACGGAACGTCGACGAAGCAGTCGAGCGCACAAGGTATCGGATTACAAGGAGAGAGACGACGCGGACGACGAGGAGGAGATGCTCGATGGCGTCGCCGTCTGGGATTACGAGCAGTCTTCGGACGGGGAGGACGACGACGACGACGACGGTAGCGCCGGCAGAGTCTCTGACGACGACGATGACGATGTTGAAGCTGGTGATGAGAAAGGTGGACATGACGATCTCGTGCCTGATTCCGAAGCGGAGGAGGAAACACCCCCTTCGAAAATAAGGGGCAAGACATCTTCCAGAACGAAGAAGTCGAATCCCCCGTCGTCTCAAGCGGGGAAGAGAACTGGTCGTGTGCAGAGTAAGAAGGTCGTCAAGGATTCGGAGGCGGATGATGATGATGATGATGATGATGACTTTGACGAAGACGATTGAGATTGAGGCTTTTTTTTTTCTTCCATCTTTTTTTTTCCCGTCTCCGGTTGAGGAGTCCGATTCCCCCCCCTTTTTGGCCTCTCAATAAATTGCCTACTCTTGATCAGCCTGAGTTTCTTCAAGCTTTATCGTGCTTCCTTGTTGCGGTTGGGACGATTTGAGGCCTCTTTTGTATCGTCTTTCCTTTTTATATCCCCTTTTCTGCTTCTTTTCACCTACGGTCTTTAAACTCGTTTCCCCTAACAGACGTCTATATCAAGGTTTTTTTTTAAGCTGCTGTTTTTCTGATGATTCTCTTCACTTTACTCCTTTCTCTACTGTAGATATCTGATGGTGGTGAGAAGTCGAGGGTGATGTATAACCTTCATTATCCCCTTTTCTAAACCCCTTTCTCCCCCCTTTATATTCGCGATAACACAGGAATATACAGCTGCTACCTAGACAGGTAGGTAAGTAAGAGAAGTAAAAAAAGTCTTCGCCTTCCCCCCCCCCCCCCTTGTAACTTGGAAAGGTCCTAAACAAGCTGTGAGAAGAAAAAAAAAGAAAAACGCTTTATACAGAAGACGGGGTTTTGGAAACAAGCTATTCCCACTTTCAGGCTTTCTCTCTCTCCCTGTCTTTCTCTCGCCGGTTTCGAAAAAAAAAAAACGTCTCTTTGAAACCGTTGATTTCCCTGCTTTCTTCAGCTCTGTTCTTGTAGAGGTTAAGAGAAAAAAAACCCCCTTTGCAGCGAAAACGCAAAGTTCTCTTCTCACTTTCTTCTTGAGGAAAGACAAAAAAAGAAAGAGAATTTTGAAGAAAGAGAGGGAAAAAAAAAAGAAAATTCTATGAAGAAGAAGCAGGCCCACCATCGCCGCCGCCGCCGCCGCCGCCAGAGGTAGAAGAAGAAGAAGACGCGTTCAACCGAGTCTTAACCCTCTCACGATGACCGGAAAACTTGAGATGGGCCTCGAACTTTTGCGCCGTCATGTCCGGGCCCGGGGTGTAGAGCTTGGTGGTGCAGTCCAGGCAGCGGATGCGGGGGAGCCAGGCGTGCTTTACGCCGCTGGGGAGGGGCTGGCCTTGGATGGGGAGCTCGGTCTTGGGATCGAGGTACGAGTATTTCATTATGGCTTCGAATTTGTCGCCGTTGGGGTATTGTCTCTCCAGTTGCTTGAGGGCTGTGATGAGCCATTCTGGTGGTGGTGGCTGTTCCCCGCGTGAGAGAGTAGAGTTGTCAATGAAAGGGGTTTCGGGTCGACGTCGTAGACGCCCGTTTCGGAATCGGCCTTTTCAGAGAGGTATTGGGAAAAGGGGGACAGGGGGGCACTCACAGCCGGGGGGATGGTTTGGCCTGGTACTATGGGCGGTGCGGGTAGACGGCCGATCTGTCCCGGGGGAAGAGGTCGTGATTGCTGCTGCTGGGAATCTGAGGCGGCCGACTGCGCAGTGGTGGACGACGGTTGATGTGACGACGACGGCGGGGCGGGGGGCGGTGGTGGTGGTGGAAGGGGAGCCTTGGCCCGGACCGTGCTGGAGGCGCTGGGAGCTCGCACGTGGCCGGCCGACAACGAAGGCGTGTGCGGCTTCACATCGCGATAGTCGCCCTTCATGATCCTCTGCAGCTTCTCCTTGGCAAGTTTCAAGGTGACGATGAGATGGGCCGGCTCCTCCGTCTCGTCCCTGAATCGTCTCGACGTCCGAGTCTCGTGATGATGGTGCAGCACGGCGCTGACCTCGGGCGTCTCCGACCTTCCGAGTATCGCCATCCTCTGCTGCGCGGCCGAGGCGGCGCCGCGCATACCCCGGGTACGGGCGGTGCCGACGGTGACGAGCTGGGATGGCGCGGGGGACTCCGGGGCTGATTCCTCGCTCTCGTCCGAATCTGAGATTTCGCCTACCCCTGCTCCTCCTCCACCTCCGCCGCCGCCGCCGTCGCGGGCTGCGCGTCGGCCGCGGCCGCCGACGGCTCGCTTGTAGAGCCGGCTTTCTTCCAGGTCGGGCGCGGCGCCGGGCAAGACGGAGGAGACGACGAGGGTGCGGATGGTTCTCTGCCTGTCCTTGAGGTCGGGAAGTTGCGGGCCGCCTCTCCGGTTGGTGGCGCGCTTTTGACGTCGTTGTTCGCGCGACAGCACCAGCTCGTTCTTCTCTAGGTCGTTCTCCGTCAGCTCGTACATGTAAGGGGCGTATTCCTTGGCCTGCTGCTGCGGGCGGAAGACGGTGGGAAGGGGCGTCTGCAAAAAGGCCGAGACCAGGTCCGAGTCCTCGACGGGCCGGCCGTCAAAGGGGTGTCCGACGCTGTAGAGGCTCTTGGTGAAGAGTTGGGACTGCTCGCGGATGCAGTGGGCGATGGCGGTGGTGAACTCGCCGCTGAGGGAGAGGTCGCGGGCCATGGCGGCGGCGAAGTCCTCGGGCGAATTGGACGGGTTGTTCATGTCCCACTCGAACTGGTCGACGAGGGTGTGCAGACCGATTGTGATGTTGAGCTTGATGAGAATCCGCATCTCGTCGTTCTTGTAGGCCGAATAAGGGAGCTCCGGATCGAGGGCGTCCTCGTCCGAGTAGGCAAAGGGATAGAATTCGTTGAGTTGCTCGCGCATTTGTTGGACGATGCTCTCGTACACCGGTTGGGCGGCCGGCGGCTTGACGCCCATGTCCTCGACCAGTTGAGCGGCGAAGAGCTCGACCTGAAGGATGCGCTCGTGCAGGTTCCAGGTGAAGGTATCGCGTAACCGTATCTTTTCCCACTCGACTTCGAGCCGCAGGGGGACCAGCTCCTCGTGCTGCTGAGCCTGTCTCAGCATGTCCTTGCGCGAGTACTTGAGAGGCGGCGTGGTGCGGCGTCCGGGGCGAGGCTTCTGCGAGGGATAGACGATGCGCGACGTCGGCGTCTGAGCCTGATTCTCCGTGAAGCCGTTTGCGAATCCGCTGTAGCCTTCGCCGTAGAGTCGCGACGGGGGGAACCAGGCCTTGTATTCGTTGCGGAGCGAGCGGTACTCGTTGGCGCGCTCTCGCATCTCCTGAGACTTTCTCCGCGCATGATCAATCTGTTGAGCCTGAGCGGCGGCGGCGAGGGCATCGCGTGTCATGTAGCGCTCGACCAGGAGTCGGTTGAACGACTCCTTGGTGCGGACGGGCATCGCTTTGGACGCGTCGTGGTCTTGCGTCGCGCCGCCGCTGCCGCCTTCGGCCGTCTGCTGCTGCTGCTGCTGCTGCTGCTGCTGCTGTTGCTGGGAGGAGGAGGATGGTGGAGGCGGTGGTGATGATGAAGAGGTGGGCGACGAGGAGGAAGAGGAAGGGGGCGCAGAGGCCGAGGCCGAGGCCATGATGGCGAGCGTTGTAGATTTGCGTGTCGTTCTGGCCTGGTTTGTCGTCAAGGCGAGACGAGGTTCTTGAGGATTCTGTTGGAAGTGAGTACCCGGTACGGCGGATGCGCCGGGGCCAGTGCAGGACGACCGAGTACTACGACCTCGAGGCCTAGAGACGTGCCGCGAGTTTATTAGTAGTGGGTTTTTATCCCTTACGTGATGTAGGGTAGGTATCCACGTACCTTGACTAATATGGACGTCGGACGTCCGTCGGCCTCCCTCAGCTTGCCTTGATCGTAGGTAGGCGGTAGGTACCTAGGTATGTAGGCATGCACATACAGTGCACTCATAGATAAAACTGTGCAAACTCCGTCATTGGCTGCGTGCCTGTACAGTATCAGGGCAATCTATACCCTAATACACTCCCCCAATCCCTCCTCCCGCAACCACCAGCCGTGGGGAAGAGGGGGTTTCTCTTTTAAAAATCGTCACGGCCCGCCATCGAACGAGGCCTCTTTGATTCTCTACTTGATAAACACTCTCAGCATCTGCTCCGAATCAGCTGCCCGCCATGTCGGAGGAAAAGGAAGCCGTTGGTGAGGAAACCCCCCTGATATACGTTCAATCTCTCTCTTTTCTCGCAATGGATGCCTGCTCACACAACCCAATCTACCCCTCATCCCCCCCCCTTCCCCCGCGCCCACAGACTACTCTCTAAACAACCCCGATACTCTGACCAAATACAAGACGGCTGGTCAGATCGCCGAAAAGGTTCTTTCCGCTGTGGTCAAGCTCTGTGTACCCGGAGAGAAAATCGTCGACATTTGCCAAAAGGGCGATAAATTGATCGAGGAGGAGATTGCCAAGGTCTACCGCGGCAAAAAGGTTACCAAAGGCAAGCTCCGCGTCATGAAGAACAAGCCCCCTCCCTCGGCAGCTAACCGCGGCAGGCTTCTCCCATCCCACCACGGTCTCGCCCGCCTCGTATGTCACGCCTTACACCCCCCTGAAATCGGATGAGAGCGAGGCCATCATCGAGGTGCAGGCCGGTGAGCCCATCAAGATCCAGCTGGGAGCCCAGATCGATGGCTTCGGTGCCATTGTCTGTGACACTGTCCTTGCCGCGCCCAAAGACAAGGCCGCCGAGCCGGTGACGGGCCGTCCGGCCGATCTCATGCTGGCCACTTACTACGCCAATGAGCTTCTCCTGCGCCTCATGCTACCGCCGGGTCTGCTGGCGCAGGGAACGGACGAGGAAAAGGCCAAGGCGGCCGCGCAGAAGCCGCCGACGCAAGCGAAGATGACGAGCCTGCTGGAAAAGGTGTGCGAGACCTATGGCTGCCACCTGGTCGAGAGCACCACCTCGTGGCTCTTTGACCGCAACGAGATTGAAGGACCCAAGAAAATCGTACTCGCCCCCGCCGAGGGAACCAAGGGCGAAGGCGTCCCGGCCACGTCCGAGGTGTGGGGTGTCGAGATGGGGGTGAGCCTGGGATCGGGCAAGGTCAAGATGCTCCAGCAGCGGCCGACGCTCCACCGGCGCACGACGCAGACGTACGGTCTCAAGCGCCCCACGTCGCGCAAAATCCTGTCCGAGGTGCAAAAGAAGTTTGGCTCCTTTCCCTTTAGCCTCAGGCAGCTCGACGACGAACGCGATGCCAAGTCGGGCGTGGTCGAGTGCGTACGCGGCAACGTTTTTCGTCAGTACGAGCTGGTGGCAGACAAGGACAATGCTCCCGTCGCCAGGCTCTTGACCACCATCGGTAAGCCGGGACGTGGGGAAAAGGGAGAGATAGAAAGAGAGAATGCTGACAGCGGTCCATCAGCCATCACCAAGAACGGCATCACCAAGCTCGGCGGTCCGCCGGCGCTTGACCTGAGCAAGTATAAGTCGGATAAGAAGATTACGGACGAGGAGATTCTCAAGATACTGGAGCAGCCCCTGTCGCGGAATACGGGCAAGAAGAAGAGCAAGAGCAAGAAGAAGAAGAAGCCGGCCAAGAAGGAGGCGGAGTCGGACGACGACGACGACTCCGACTCTGATGCGAGCGACGACTAGGGAGGGAGAGAGCACGCATGGTTTTGTGTGTGGGCGGACGGAAAGGGGGAAAGCGACCGTGGCAAAGCAGTCTGGGTAGCTAGGTAAGCAGGTAGGTAGTCAAGGCAGGGTATCCGAAAGCTGCATCGAGCGAGACCTTGAGTGGTTGTGGCTTCGAGAGAATTTGACGCAGGGAGGGGGGGTTTAAGCCGAGGGGTGGAGCGATACGAAGAAAAAGGGCTTGTTGAGCAGAAGCGTTTGCATTTCAAGGTAGGTAGCCGAGGCGTAGGCGGTGATGATCAAACGAGGTGGCGGACGAAGGGCTTGACGAGGAGGAAGATGCGAATGCAGGGCCTCCTCCGTGGGGGGGGGGGATGGATGATGTTGGGGTGATAAAAAGGGGGGGCGGTTTGTTTGAGTGGCTGTGAATGTGAATGGGAGAGATGGTCCAGGGGTTAACCAGAGGTGAGAGGTAGGTCAGTATCCGTATACCTACCTAGGTGGTAGGTTAGTGGTAGGTAGGTGGTAGGTGGGTTAGGGGTTTAGAAGGGACAGCAGCGAGCGAGGGGAGGGGAAGGGGTTAGGGGGGGGGAGGGGGGGGGGGGGGGGGGGAAAGAAAGGTTGGAGCAAACGAGGGGGCCGGAGGGGGGGGCCGCGAGTGGGAAATAGAAGAAAAATAAAACAAAAAACAAAAACAAAA